>VDFB02043652.1:0-13425 GCA_007258455.2 Sequoia sempervirens
TGCTCAAATATGTCTCTCAAAATTTTACCCAGTCTACACTAATTCTCCTCTTGGATCTAATATAATTACCTCGGAATATTTTTTCCAAATCTGCTATAGTCTTCTTCAAAGTTCTGCTATAAGAATCTATCTTCTATATATTCTTCATATGCAAAAATTTCTTCTCAAAATTTTGCTATAAGGCTTCTTATAAATCTGTTATGATATTGCATATAATGCCTCTATAAAATTTGCAAATACAATCTTCAATAAATGTGCTCATAAACTATTATAAGTCTCCTCATATTCTACTTCAAAGGTTTTCTCTAAATTTACTTTAAAATTGTTATCATGGAATCTAGCAGCACTCGATTCACGGATAACCCCCTACAAAACTTGTTTGTTTCATAGGTTCATGATGTTCAAGCATGCAAAACAAGGTGCATTTTCCACCTCAAAGTATGTTCCAAAATCTCAAACAGTCTATTTGAGTGTCCTCCCCCGTTCGTCTTTTGAAGAGCTTTGAAACAAGTATCTTCGTCAACTTCTAGCCTTTGGGAGTTGTGAAAATTGGAAAAAGTGTAGGAGACTTGATTTTCAGTGCTCCTACATGTTGAGATTGTAAAATTCTCTAAGTCCTCAAAGTGCACAAGCGCTAAAAATCAGCGCTTGTACATTTTTGTCAAGTTCAATATTTAGTGCACAAGCACTGATTTTTAGTGCTCATGCACTTTTTCTCTCTACTTAGTCAAAATAATGCATGGGCGATGATTTCACAACTAGTGCATATTTCCCAGTTTTGCCACTTAAAGTGTCATAATTAATGTGAAACTTATGTTGCATTTATGAACTTTTAAATCACTTAAAAGTGATTATTGGTTAAACTAAACTCATTTCAATTCACCTTTCTCTCATTCCTTATCAAGCTGGGAACTTTCTATCCTCCTACAACTTGCAGTTTTAGAGATTTCTTCATTGTCTCGAGCTTAGGGTTTTCGAGTTCTTCCAGGTATGTTGTTGCTTCTATTTCTTCATCAATTCTTTCTTGTTTTTCATTTTTAGAGGCTCTGTAAATTTCATTTCAAATCTTGTCATTGTGTTTTGTTTAAGATTCAAATCTCTTTGTGCATTGAAGCATTTTTCCTCTTCTTGCAATCATGCCATTTCTTCTTCCTTTATTGTGCCCTGCTCATATTCGTTTTTGTTAAGACTTTTTTCTTCATTTTACAAATGGAAGCCCTAGGTTTGTTTTCAGCTTTCTTCTTTCCTTACGCGTTTTTCCACACCATATTTTGTTTCACCAAGCATTGAAGTTGTATGTATATACATTGTCAAATACTTGAACTTTGCCATTCAAATGTGGACTCCTACAGATGTTCAAGCAGTGAATTTCACCACTCGAACACCAATCTTCCAAATACATTCAAATGACATAGCGGTGATTTTTGCTACCATCACACCAAAATTTTCACTAACTCCAAGTCAAGTGTAGGAGTGGTGAAAATCAACACTCCTACATGGAGCTCATTTCTTCTTAGTGTAAAAGCGCTTAAAAAGCCTACTATTGCACTTCACCAATTTTCCTAAGTGAGACCAAGTGTCAGGGCATTGATTTTCAGTGCCTTGACACATTTTATAATTTTACATGTTGAACATGTAAGGGCACTGATTTTCAGTGCCCTTACATCTAAAATCATCTCTCTAAGTGTAGGAGCGTTGATTTTCAACACTCCTACACATTTGGCAGTTTTTGCCTTAAATGCTTCCAAATCACTTTGTTTTCGCTCTGAGCAACATTTCTTCACTCATTCTTCATTTTTTGTGCCTAGTTTCTTGTTTCACACTTTATCCACATTGTTTGCTCACTTTATGCTTCCCAATGCTACTTTTTCTGCTAACGCCTGTTGATTCACCATCCTTGCAGTTTCTCTCCAGGTTTCATCAAGTGATCCTCAAGGTGACATCTTTTGACCCAGTTGCTTCTAGATGATAGCCAAGAAGCCTCCATCATCTTCTAGAAAAGATCGCCAAATGAAATATAAGTATCAAGGTGTTTTTCCACCTACAGTAGTGATATCCAAGGTGGACGAAATAAAAGACATTGAGGTCGGTCATCAGGATCTTGAACTTCATGAAAAGGGCTGAGCAAAAGCCTCTTGAAGACTCCCTGAGAGCCATTGTACACAACGATCTACATCTGGTGTCCACATTCCTGACTCCTGCACACAATACAAAGTTCATCCTCCAAGTTGCATCCCATTACATCAAGGAAAGCAGAAGTGTGATAGACTCCTTTGGATAGGTGATAATGAGACTTGATCTTGAATTCTTTGATATTGTTTTCAGATTTCCACACATGGAAAAATACACAGATATTTCTATTCAGTAGGCACAGGAAGTCTATGAATTAGATCCCAATAAGGCTAAGAACTTGATAAATAGTTAGTGGTTGAAAGAACCTAGGCATACTATCTCAAGATGGCCAAAAGGGATTCCACGAAGTGACTTCAAAGAGGATGCCAGGGACATGATTACTCTCTTGAGAAGGGTCAAAGGCTTACCGAAATCATCTCATTTTTAGGATTGGATGCATGAATACATTCACATCATACAAAGAAAGAAGGCTCATATTGACTGGGGAACTCAAATCAATGATGAGATCAATGAGTAGCTCATTAATGTGCCAACCACTTTGAAGTTATATATGACTTCTTATTTGGTATATTCTACAACCTTGATGAGACAATTCCCAGGACTTTCTACAAAGGGGAACCGACACTCTATACCAGTGTACAAGTATTTCTATCAGTTGGAGTTGAAGGAGAGTCTTCACCATTTCAAGAGGGTCACAGATTGCTTCTTTGCACCTTTTCTATACAGTTTTGATCCAACTCTCGAAAAGAAGAGTGTCAGACGAGGCCTATAAAGTGGTAAGCAAGGTCGGGTGCATATTCTTACAATTTCCAACATTCACTTACATGAGGGTAGGTTGCTACACTGGACACCCTTATATATTTCCCAAATATCCTTCAGACAAGTGGATACTCATGGAGTTATGCAAACAACTAATTTTAGTTCACAAAGAATGAATGAGGATTCATAAACCCGATTTCAAATTCCTACTAACAATTGGTAGATATACCATTAAGAGTGTGCAAAAAGCCAAATCAGTCTATGCAAAAATGCAGGTCATGACAATAAGGACCTACAAATATAGATTTGACTTTGATTACCGGAATGTGAATAGGAAGTTGAAGAAAGATCACAACCACAAGTATTGCTTCAAAGACATATGGGCTCAATGCAGAGATGAGGAGGACATCCGAAAAATGGATTACTGCAGGTTGACTGTAGAGCAGATCAGGGATCTTAGTGTTGCTAACCTACTAGAGGGTTTCAAGGACCCTAGTGACATCATGAATGCTGCCTATGATGAAAATGAGATTTCTAGGAAACCCTTGCCTACAGTATAATGGTCTAAGAATAAATGTGTCTCCATCAAGGAGAGGCTTGCTCCCATATTGGCTAACACTACAGAGTGGTTACACAAACATGTTTTCTAGATGAAAGTCTTTAGGACAGAGTTAGAAGGAGAAATACTTGGAGCAGAAGTTAACCAACAACAAGAACTTTGCACGAAAGATAAGCAGGAGGCTATTCCCTCTTCTTCCCAAAGAGGCCCTAGAATAAATTTCACTGTTGGTAAGAAGGATACATGGGCAATTCAAGAAGAAGAAGCCATGAAATTTGAAACATCTCACTCAAAGGAAAAGGACCCATTTCTAAAGAGATAGATTTTGAAGAAGAAGAAAATTCAAGCGAAGAATCTGTTGAACAAGAAGACTCTAATGAGGAAGAAGATTTTGCAGGAGAACAAGAGTCTAAAAGACAAGAAGGTGATCAAGAAGAAGAACAAGAAGGTGATAAATAGGAACTCAGGCATGACAAAGAACAAACTCTATCTCCACATGAGAATGTTGTTGAAGACATTCTACAAACGTCATCACCCGTAACTTCAAACGTTACTCACACACCTTCTAATCATAATAATCCTCCACCTCCTTTTCCCACATCACCTCCTCCTACATCCACAATAACCGTAGTGGACATTCCACATCCCCCTGCAGCATCAACTGTACTTGATACTCCTCCATCAGTTTCAAATACACAAACGGTTGATATTTTTTCAAGTACTCTTGTTGTCAAATAGATTGCACCCGAATGCTTGAATATTGAAATTCAATAATCTGTTGAAACATTGGAACTAATTCCAGGCTGTGGGTATCCTATAAGGAATTAGACCTCCAGGTTCTAGGCTGGTTCCTATTTAATTTTCTGGTTAATAACTGAGTGATTTGTTGGAAAAGGATAGAAGAACTATTACTAAATGTATGCAAAACTATAAATTGAAGGTGATGCACCTAATCGATAATGATTTGCAACTATGACTCACAATAAACTTCTCAACACTCCAATCTGCACAACCTGATTTGATAATTTAAACACTTGAATGATTTAAACAGAGGCTTTGACCTAATGCAATATTGAGGGAAAACGAGGTTTTCACGACTAAATTGATTAATCAATTACAAGCACAATGCATAACTAGTGAACTTAAACTAAATTGCATACAGATATGTGAAAAAGACAGAAAAAATAAGAGGTTTTAGAATTGAAACACAATAATTCTTCGATCAAATTCCTCACAAAAACGATGCTTGAAATCTAGAAGGCAAATTCTAAAATACTGAAAAAATAAAGAATCTTTTGCAATAACACAATGCTGGCGAGGAACACAGCAAAACTGTCATTGTATTAATGTAAATAAAAGGCTGAGTTACAAAGATGATTCACTTTGCAGAGTGCAAAGGCTGAAAAACAAACACTAAATTGAAAAAGATAAACTTTTTCAATATATACAATATGAATGCACTTCAAAGTGCTTGAATCAACAATTGTAAGTACATTTCAATGATAAAGTGACAATTCCAAAGTGAAATCCGAGCAGAAGCAAAAATACCTGAAAATAAGGTTCAAACTCATGCAAAAATGAGTGAACTCAATATCGAACTGGCAGTCATAAAGCGTGCAACCGATATGTAACTCAAACTTAATTGATAAGCTGTAAACAATGATTCCAAGCATGCGAAAATCTCCTTGTTTGTATCAATCCATCCATGATATCTTAAACTCAATCCATGCATGATTTAATCTTTAGTTGAGACAAAAGTTACAACCTAGCTTTACATAATCTTTATTTATTTGCATTTTAAAATGCTAAATTAATTAAATGATTTATAACATATCATTTAATCAATTAGCTTACATGATACAATGCAAATAATAAAAGGAATAATTCGCTTGCAAAGTTGAAAGTATTATTCTTCCCTCACGGATTTATACACTAAGCATATATTTGAAAATATGCATATTCCATTAACAAAAGTAAGCCGACCACATCATCTTATTATAGTCGACCATATTCGTTTCATGCAATAATTATAAGGAAAAGGCCGACCACATCCTTGTCATGTTCATTTGATAATGATTATGTCAAAAATCAAACCCAATTTTGACTTAGGGCGAATGGACAAAGAGCCATCAAACCCCAAAAAGATCACTATCATTTGCACTTGTCTTGGAGAAACTTCTGGAAGAAGTCGGCCGCCACTGCTTGGTAGGGTTTCTGAGAAATGGCTAAGAGCTGGAGATCGAAACTTCACCATATTTACTATTTCTTGGCCGAGTCTTACTGTTTTTCTCAAGTAATTTCTTTAGTTAAAACTCGGAGGTACCTTGACCCAATTACATAATATCATTCGAGGCTTTCAGGCCGCCACTATGGAATATTTCTGATGCATCTTTTTCATTTTCTGTTGCCATCAAATTTCTAGCAAGCTCGACATGAATGAGAGGGCTTTAAGCTTTTCTGAGACTCACTCTACAAGAGGAACTCATAGCTTTACTTGTATCTTCTGATACAAAATATAACGGTAATTTTCAGAAAAAAACTATCTCCTTTCTGCTATTTAATTTTTGAATGCTTCTTATATCTGTATGAGATTGAGGCTTTTTCAGCTGAGATTGACATAATCATCAGGTGGGTTTATGACTCTGGCTGCGGCTATCCTAATTCTGATTTGGGTTCTCTTATTACAAATATGTGACTATAGGTGCCATATTTACTATTCCTTCAGAAACCTCTACACTTTTCCTTTGTATTTTGGCATAGTTTTTTCAATCCTGATCTGGGTATTCTTATTTCATTGCATTTTTTTGAATATATTTTTTGCAGCTGGAAAAATTTCATCAGGCTCTGTATCTGGCCATGCCTACTGTGCTTGGGTTTATGCAATCCAGTTGAAGTCTAGATTGGGCTCGACCCATAAGTCTTTTACACCATTTTTATATATTTCTGGCCACAGCTAATATAATCTCCATCATCTCCATCTGGGTATCTTGGCACAAACAGAAAAACTTCTATGCTTTGTATCTTCAATGATTTTCCTTTATGCTTAAATGACTTCCATAGATATGAGTAAAAACTCGAAACCCCAGATCATTTTCTCCTTTTGTGGGATTTGTATTGATTATTATGATATATGGCTCGGCCCATGAGATATTATCATTGTGTTGCAAGTGAAATCTGGGTTTTATGATGTATGAACAAGCTTGAAGGATTTAATCTAGAAATTGCATTTTGTACCTTCCTCTACAGATTCTTATGTGATTACTCTATGATATTCAACTTCTATGATCTGTAGCTTTTCTGTGAATAAAAAAGGTCTTCCATATATATATAAACCCGATTTGAGCAGGCCGTGGCTTCCGGCATTAAATTTTTGCATTTCATATAACTGTCACAGCTCACAGCCCATTGTCTTCTACATGTCTTTATTGCGAAAGTAACTTATACTGTCCTTTTAAGGCAAAAGTTGTGCTTTGAGACTGAATATTGTCTTTCTTCATATGACCGCCCTTGATTGTCTTTTGGTCTTGGCTATATTCATGCAAAATCTGCTTTTGAATATCTTTGTAAATAATGACTGCCATTGAAATCATATCCTCCATTTACTGTTAATGTTGATCATTTCATTGCTGACATATAAATACCTCCGCTTGACATGAAGCTTTCATTACCTGAAGCATTTGGCAAACCTGTTCCTTTGTCTCTCCTGTAGACTATGAATATGTAAGGAACAGTTGAGATAACTTAATACCTTATTCTTCTGTCAATGCCTCATTAAAATGTAAAACATGAATGGAAGACAGAGCTGAAACTCAACTATGACAAATACAATTAACGCTCTCTTAACATGCTTCTTTGTTTATGATGAGCGAAAGACAACTGCTCAATCTATTTTACCATGTTGAATTAGACTGCTTTCTTATGATGTTATTGCTTTACAGCAGTTCTGTTTGATGACTGTAACACTTGATGACTCATATAATAATGTGAATGAGAGGTGTCATCTTTATGACATGTTGGGCTCTACCCTTGTGGGAGCCCGTTTTACTCCACATATTTGATGAAAATAATCACGAACATGATGAACCTGTTCCTGCACACTGAAACAAACATGTTAGCAAAATAAAAGAAGCTGAAAGCTTCCATTGAATTATGTTTTTCTTGATTGTCAGCCTTTCATTTGATGAATGCTTGTTTTGATGCAAATTACATTTCTGTGTCTATAGCATGGTAGGCGAGAATGTAATTAGATCATTAACAGAGAATTATAACTCTAATCATTTACAATTTTGTAGGTTCATGGAGTGAGGAAACGAAGCTGCAGCTGCTTGGAACCGTGACAGCTGAAGATACCAACGAAAGTGATTCATCATTATAGGCAATGATGAATTGCTCCTCTTCTTTATGCTTATGTTATTTTCAGCAGTGTAGTTTTTCCTTTGAATTTTGTATTCATCTTTTGATTGTCATAATCAAACTCAGTTACTCTCGTGGCTTGTGCGAGATTCAACATTTTACAAAATGAATAAAAGCATTACTATGCAAGTTTTTCTCAATTTTCTGTTTTAAATGTTTGCACAATAAAACTTTGATTTAGATGTAAAATGATCTTCTATGATGATCAATGAATACTTAAAACAAATCAATGAACATTTCAGTACCTATAAATGATGAATTTGATTCAGCTCTACCTATTTGAGCTTGGGGGTGAAAATGAGTAACAACTCCATCATCCATTCCTAGTTTGTCATCTTCGTCTTATGACATCACTTCTAAGGCTGAATTCAATAGATTCATGAATGAATCTTTGCACGATCAACTTGGTGTGCAATCTACTAGTGTAGTCATGATAGACACTACCCCAATTGTCACCATACCAATCATTTCTACAGAAGTGGTTGTGACAAAAGAGTTGGTAGTTAGTCAAGAAGCTCATACTTCCTCTCTTCCCCCTTGGTTGGTATCTCAAGTATCGAAGAGGAAAAATTAAATGATCTCTCTGGAGGAACTCGATCTTGAAGAGATAGCCCCTCCAAAATCCAAGGGGAAGAAAAAGGAAAAAGTGCATTCACGGATTCATGTTGACAAGGTCAGTCATAAGTATGCAGAGATTGGTATACCTCCACAAGAAGAAGGGGATGTAAATATGGAGGACTACACTGTAACAAGAGTCTAGCTTGGAAAGGTCACAAATGAAAGTGTAAAGGTAGATGCACAAGTAACCTTGGATACATTGGCAGGAAGGCTTGATAAAATGGAACAAGCCCAATACATGTACAAACAAAAGGCCGAACAATATGCAACTGTTTTGAGGATACTTGCAAACTCTTCAGGAAATATCCAACGCATGGCTATTGAAAACCCTGAAGAACCAGCAGTACGAAAGGCATAAAATTTTTCCTCCAAAGGTAAAGCATTGTATGATTTCATTGATGAATTAATACAACATGGTTCACAGGTAATAGTTGTTGCAAATGAGAAGGCCACACAGATAGCCAACCTCAAATCAAAGCTTGATAAGGAAGAAAGTATTGTTACCCAAGAGAAAAAAGAGATGGAAAGATGCCTATTATTTTGGTCACAAATGAAACAAGAAAAGCTTAGTAAATTGGTGCAAGTTGGGGTAATTCTCAACAAGGAAAAATATGTAGAGGTAAGAGAATCACTCAAGCACTACATCAAAGTGATCAAATCTCTTATCAAAGATCTCCACCATGTTCAAGAAGATGTCGAAGGACATCGTGCTATCCTGGAGAAGGGAATTAAGGAGTTTTCAAGCAAGCTTCTTGAAGAAAACTGTATTTTCCTCTCGGCTAGCAAACTTTCCAAGATCTACAAAGAAGCCATGATGCTACAAGTTGAGGATGCTAGCTTTTTAAAAGCCTCAATACATGTCACTTATGAGATACAACTAACTCTTGATAATCTCAAGATGCATCATCACAGGTGCAAGAAAATTCATTCATCTACTAGAAAGTTGATCACAAGAGTTCACACCCTTGTAGATTACATAATCGGTCCAGATGATACATTCCTCCAGGAGACCAAGAAGAAGTATGAAGATTTCCTCGCCCAAAGCAAGGAACAATGAAAACTCTTGATCTCCAGTGTTGAATATTTTGATGCTTCCCTTTATGCATATTGTAAAGAGTTTTTGAAATCTTAAATGTCTTTTCAAAAAATGTAATTACATGAAAAATTTGAGATGTTTTCCCACAAAGATGGACAACATTTTGACTTAGTCAAATTTAGGTGAGATTTTCATAAATTAGCTCACCTAACTTTCCTAATTTTACTCAACTAATTTCCTAGATTTTATCTTCCCTCTCTTTTATTAATAAGAGGGATTTCTATTGTAATCTTTACCTTTAGTATTTTGCAACGAAGTGCTTCCCTTTCTGAAGCAAATTTGTGAAACTTTGTGTTCATGATTGTGAATGAAAAATCTGGTCAATAAAGAATAGAATTGCATACCAAACTTTGTGTTGGAATCGATAATCTTGTGGATTGATCATATTGGTAGTGATTAGTAGATGAGATCTTAAGGGCTTCAAATAAATTTATGCAAACTTTATGTTACATTCTTTATTTGAATTTACATTTATGTTTGAGTAATAATTTGTAGATTATCTACAAGACTTTTTGCTTGTAATTGTTCATGTTGTTTGTGGAATTGTTGTATCTAATAAGATTTTGTGCTTGTAATACGACAAATGTTACAACTCTCACAGATCCATTGATGAAAAGCTACGGAATGACTTTGTGCCTTTGTGAGCTTTTTTCAAGAAAATTTATAGAAATTAGGGTTTGTTCCTTTTTCAATCAACACTCAAAATTTTCAAAAATGGACGATTTGGGCCTTCTTGTAGCGAAATTCTAAACAAAACCCATATCTCAGAATTTTTTTGAAAAAGTTCATCCATTTGAAGAAGAAAAATTAGCAAGCTAAATTTTAGAAAGTGTGCAAAACTTGTTTGAATATAGGTGAGTTTATAGTCAATCTTCAAGGTTTTCAATATGGAGTACACTCCCCTCAAGTTCAAGACCAAACCAACGCTATATTACAACTTCATCAGAATAGCTGAGACTGACTTGCACCATATTAAACAAGTATTCAACTTGCAAGCATTGGAAGATGCAGGTAACATTGCAGTCAGGCACCTTGGTCACTTCGAAATACTTGCAGTAGCATCAATTCCTATTTTAGTGCAGAGTTTGGAGTTTGTAATTGCTTGCATCAAGCATTACAATCTGACGACTCAGGAGATTCAGTCGGTAGATGGTAAGAGTAATTTGCAGCCTGAAACCAGACATGATTGAAAAATGCTTCTCAATACCACCTTGGCCTGAAAGTGTAACTATCTCCAAAGAAGAATGTGAAAGAATATGGGATATGCATAAGGAGAAATACAAGAAATTTTTTGCACAAAAGTGGATGAAATAAAAACATAAGACTTTTCCAAAGAACATCGGGCAAGGGGAATTCAAGGATGAAATTGCTATAATGATCACCCTGCTCAACCGAATCATTTTTCAAGAGGATTCTACAAAGTTCCAGTCCTGGATGTTCTATGTTATACCTCATATCACGAAAAAGACAAAATTCTATGATGGGTCAACCTTAATCAATGATAGCCTCCATCAACAAATAATTGAATACTTCCAAATTCATGAGTTCTACATGGTCTCCTACCTTGTCTACCTAGTGGCCTTCCAAGGAAAATTCAGAGGGTTGAATACTGTGGGGTCTTTGAATGTACAACACGTTTACAATTACTATCCTCAGCTGGAGATCACAGAGTCATCACACCATTAAAAAAGGTTAAGCGATGCTTTCTTGATGCATATAGTGCAAGACCTAGATAATAATTTACACACACGTATTTCATCAACTGCCATGGCAGCAATGGTGGAGTGGGCAGATTAGTTTATTCAGTTTCCTACCTTCACCTACATTAGAGTCTATAGCTTTTCCAATGCTCCACTCATGTTGCCGAGGTACCCATCAAATGAAGTTTTTTTCATGGAATTCTTAAGGCAATCATATGATGTCGACACTGTTTTGCGGAATAGAAAGAAACCTGCCTTCATTTTTCCATTTGGGTTGGGAATTTACACATGTAGATCGACAGTAGATTCCAAGTCCATGGGTGATGAGTTGGCTAAACTTGGTCTCAAGCCATACAACGAGAGACGATCGTACGACCCTCATGGTGTCTTCACATCTCAGCTTGAGAAAAACTATACTCATGTGCTCACACTTGAAGACTTTTGGGCAAACTACAGAGATAGTTTTGAGGTACAGAGGCATAGTTATAGCAGACTCGCTCTCCATCAAATGAAATATTGCTTGTTAGAGGATATCAAGGCACTTTCAGATGATGATGGAGATGTACTTCTCCCAATGTACACTCAAAAACAAATTGAGCAATAGCTTCTTCCATAGGTCAATTGGGCCAACAAAGAAAACATCTTAGTGGAAGAAAGGATACGCCAAGTCATTGAGTATAGCAAGACTTTCTTCATCCTCAAGAGGAAGAAATCCATTCCAGCAGTAGAGCCACCAAGAATGCAGCCATCACTTCCCTCTTCTTCCAGAACATGGCCAAATATGAAGGGCATAAGTCAGCCTCAAGAAGGTGTAAAGGGCAACAAATCAACAAAGAACGTAAGAAGAAGGTTGGACTTCTCAAACATAAAGTTGGGTGAAAATTATGTAATCCTCTATTCTATAGATTGCACAACTAGGACTTCAGCCACAACTATGTGAGATAAAAATCTCTCCTCTCAGAAAGGGGAGGTGCCCTTCTTACTGCTAATATGTTATCGAATCTACTTGTTCGTTCAGTTAACCCCCCCTCTCTGAAAACATGCATTTCCTAGGATTAGTGAGTTTCAAGTATGCATAGCAGTGGTTTTCAAGATACCTCGAAATGCGTTTCAAAGCCTCGAATAGTCAATTCGAGCATTCCCCCATGTTCACCTCGTGAAGACCTTCGAAACGAGCTCCTTCGCGAAGTCTCACTGTTTGTACTTAGCAAATTGCGAAAAATGCAGTGGCACTAAAAAGTGCGCTCCTGCCTTGAAGCCAAAATTTGGCTAAGTATGAAAAGTGCAGGGGCGCTAAATTTTAGCGCCCCTGCATAAAAGTGAATTTCTAAAAAATGTAATAGTGCTAAATTTTAGCACCATTACACTTTTTCCTGACACAGACTTTTTGGGCCTTGGCACGTTTCTTCATGATTTTTGCATTTTTTGTCAATCGTGCCACTTTTCGTGCCTAAATTTATTGCTCGACTTGAGTTAGGTTTTCAATTTTCTCTTTCACTTAAAAGTGTTTTATTTCGCCATTTTCATTGTTTATGGTCTTTGTTCTTCTTTTCTTCTTGCTGGGCGAGTTCTTCTCAAGCCGCAATCACGTATTTTGGAAATTCGAAGTTCTTCTCTAGCGTTTTTCGCGTTTCATCTTTGTAAGTTGTTACCCTTGCTTTCTCTTTATTCTCCAATTTCAATGGCAACTCCATGCAGACAAACAATTTGCAAACCCCAAGCGCCATTTTCATGCACTGTTACATCTCTTTTACAAAATCATGTCTCAGATGCAGAAGCGCTAAAATTTAGCGCCCTGACATGTTGAACATGTCAAAATAATTCTAACTCTGAAAGTGTAGGAGCGCTAAAATTTAGCGCCCCTGCATCAAAAACTGAAATCTCAAAAATGTAATGGCGCTGAATTTTAGCGCCCTTACACTTTGCACTTTTTCTAGACTTAGTCATTTTTTGTGCAATGGTGTTGAATTTTAGCACATTTACACTTTTCTTCCAGACTTAGTCATTTTTTGTGCAATGGTGCTGAAATTTAGCACCTTTACACTTTTCTTCCAGACTTAGTCATTTTTTGTGCAATGGTGCTGAATTTTCGCACCTTTGCACTTTTTCTAGACTTAGTCATTTTTTGTGCAATGGTGCTTTGAATT
>VDFB02043653.1:0-20784 GCA_007258455.2 Sequoia sempervirens
ATATATATATGTATATATGTATATATATATACATATATATATGTATATATATATGTGTGTATATATATGTATATATATATATACCTTGTCAAATTTTTCAGTGTATAAGATTTATCTTCAATACTACACCCTTTACTCTTCTTTATCTTCAATAGTCCACACACCCTTATCCGCATTGCACAAAATCCTTTTATATCTTTACCAAGATAGGTGACTTTATGGAGGGATACATCTCAATTTTACAACCTTTCATTGCACCTTTTAATAACAAACTATTATTTTTTGTCTTTCCTCTTATTAATATGAAATGTTGTTTTTCCTTTATTAATTTTTGTTGAACACATTGTAGTGCTAAGAGGGGGGGTGGGTGAATCAACATATATTAAAACTTAACCATTCCCATTTGCAGATTAAACATCAAATCACATAAACTAAAAGAAGAGCAAAAAATAAAACATGCACCAACAAGGAGACCAAGATTTTTACATGGTAATCCTAATGAGAGAAAAACAATGGTGAGAGTTAACTCACAATATATGAAGCTAACTACTTATAAATATTACAATTTTATTTAACGTTCACTACCTATGGACTTGCAAAATAAGGTGTACAACCTTAGGAAAAGATACAAGGACCTAATGAATAGGATACATGAAAATTATAATGAGAACTATGAATATGAATTGCTCTAAAGAAGCATCCAACATATGTTGATGTTGTAGTTCCGTTTTCACACAATTAATCCTTCACACTGACTTCGCACACTTCATCTTCAACATACTGCTTAGTCTCAATTCTCTACACTTTGTCACTTTCACAAATGAATTTTCCTTCTATATATATCCTCCACAGCAAAACAAAACCTTAATTAGGTCAGATCCAAACATATACAATATGAAAAGAAAAAGAGTTGCAGATCAACACATGACATAACAAGACCAAAATAGATCTCAACATACCCTCCAAAGAAAAATTAATTAATCAAATCCAACTGTAGATGAAGGAACCAAGCTTGTTGGCCTAATTAATGACCACACCATAAAAAATTCCAACTATTCAACTTTACACCACCAGGGAGAGACCAAAAGCATCATGTGGACCAACATGTGAAAAATGTAGTTCATGCACAATATATTAAATCAACCTTTTACTAAAGTGTCTGATCATCATATGTCAATGCAACTAAAGAAACCCACTCAATATATAGGAACAAAGAATTTTGGACAAACTGTAGCAAACTGTCATTTGAAAACTAATCTTGTGGACCACCAAAACACCAGATACTACAAAGTAGTGTGCATTAAACATTAATTATCATATCTACAAAACCACAAGGTCAACACTTCACTTCTAGAGAAATGTGGAGCCTCCTAATGTGCCTATATCAACACATTACACTATCAAAGCATGTTGGTTTAATTAATTATTTAATTACACTTACATAAGTTTACTTAGGCATTTAATTATATTCCTAGGTATCATTTACTAGGAGGTAGGTTCACATGTTTGCTTAGGATATAAGATTCCTTCTAGAAGGATGAGTTGTCTTTTCTAGAAGTCTTATCTTATCTAGCATCATTTCCTAGGTAGTTAGTTAGTTGTCACATGTCATAAGATTATGACACATGTCAACATCATATTACATACTACATCTCAACCTTGCCTATATAAGCAAGGCTTCATATGTACTTTGCGATATTCAGTTTGGCATTCTTGCATCTTAATGATAGCATGATATTTCTACCATTTCTCTATTGTGGAAGTTATTTTGTCTTGCAAGTGATCCTAGGGTGTTTGAGGAGTTCATCATAAACTCCTACATGGTATCAGAGCTTTTTTGCTGCAGATTTCTTCACAGGTCTATGAGACCAATCTTGGCGTAAATTTTTTGTTGGGTGCAACTTGGGGTACCTCACCATAGAATCCAAGGCATTAGAGAAAGTCAAAATTGGGTTTTGTTTCGTCAAAATCTGGCATATTTTTTCAAATCTGCAAGGATTTGATGTAGCCATTTTTATTGGAGCCGTTTTACTTTTTGCTTTAGAAATCTGGCTTCCACTCATTTTTGAGAAAAACATTTTTTGGGTTTTGCAACCATGGTCAGAATCTTAACTGGGTATCTTAGGTAGATATGGAGAAAATTGTTGTACAAAAAGCGTCATGTGTCATTTTTCTCTTGGCTGAAGGTTAAAAAATTCATTTTTTCATCATTTGCTTGCTGGATCAAAAAACCATGTATGGGTTTCATTCTTAGCAACAAAATATTTTTGGGTTTCATTCTTAGAAATCAAATTAGAAGTAAACTTTTTTTTTTCTAGAAAACCCATTTCTTGGAGGCTAAATTCATCTTTTTTGAAAAATTCATAACTTTTGGCCACATGTCTGTTTTTGGAAAATGAGATATTGACAGAAAGCTAGTTTCAAGCACTTCACAGTGGTGCAGGCTATTTTTCAAATTTTGTCATCTACACAAATTTGAGGCTATTTTTCATCATGGAGGAAGATATGAGCATTCATCAATGGACGCCTTATTTCCTTTTTTGTGTGCATTAGATTTTCATATTCTTTGCAATTCATTTCAATTCTAGATCATTTATCAATCAATTGCTACTTCATAGATTCTAGAGTTGTGCTAGTTTACGATTTTTCCAGTGTTCCTTGGCATCGACTTTGTTGTTATTTTTCATGATTCTAAACTTGAGTCCTTGAGTGACTCTAATGTGGTTTCTAGCAAAAAAAAGTATCTTTCCTTGCTTGTCGAATTGAGGATTCTAGTGTTACTCCAAAGTGTATTTCCAGTGCTTCTCTTATAGCAGGTTATCTCATTATGGGGGGCTAAATGGTCTCTCTTTTCATCCTTTGTGTGGATGGAGATTTATTGGATTTTTGATGGATATCATTATTGTTTTGCATTTCATCTCTTTTCTTGGGAGGATTTTTGTCCCAAGAGGTTTTCTCCTTTTCTCCATTTGTGAGACATTTCATTTGCATTTGTACATGGGACCTAACATGGCCTCGTAGCCAGGACCCATCATTGCATCTTTGCATCATTTTCATAATAATTTTCTGCCTAAGTTGCACTTATGGGGGGATGTTGGCATAATTAATTATTTAATTACAATTACATAAGTTTACTTAGGCATTCAATTATATTCCTAGGTATCATTTACTAGGAGATAGGTTCACATGTTTGCTTAGGATATAAGATTCCTTCTAGAAGGATGAGTTGTCTTTTCTAGAAGTCTTATCTTATCTAGCATCATTTCCTAGGTAGTTAGTTAGTTGTCACATGTCATAAGATTATGACACATGTCAACATCATATTACATACTACATCTCAACCTTGCCTATATAAGCAAGGCTTCATATGTAATTTTCCATATTCAGTTTCGCATTCTTGCATCTTAATGATAGTATGATATTCCTTCCATTTCTCTATTGTGGAAGTTATTTTCTCTTGCAGGTGATCCTGGGGTGTTTGAGGAGTTCACCATAAACTCTTACAAAGCATAGACAGTAGCATTGTCACTTGCAACTTTCACTATAGAAGGTGTGATGACTTGAATCCTTGGATATAGCAACTTCACATCTTTAACATCTTATCTTTTGAACCACAAGAAAAAAAATTACACTTCAAAGGAATGTGGATTGAAATGCCATGACATTGCCTTAGAGTATATACTATAAATTCCTTAGAAAATTTTTTACAACTTATCTCAATGTGTGGTATACCAAACAGGAATGATATCAAGGTAGGCGTCTAGGAAAAATATTGTAATAGGTGTACCAACCTCTACATCACACATAGACAACATATAGATCATCATTCATTCTTCATACTGCACTACTAACTTGCACTTTACACATCGACTATCTCCAAAGTATGTACAACCTTCAACACATACATTTGGCATCAATGAAAACCAATCTTGGGTTGACATTAATGAAAACACATATTTCCAACAATCTCCCCCTTTTTCATTGATGGAAACACCCATTTATCTACAAGTCTTCTATCCCCCTTTGACATCAAGGGAAAAGGGCATGATACCTTCTATTTGTAATAGCCCAAAATTGTATAAACTCCCCCTTATTGTATGATTTTTACAAATAATACTCTCCCTGAGATAGAGATGCCTCAAAAATAGATGCTATATTCAAACAAAAACCCAAAGAGGATACTAAAATCCTTTGTAAAACTATACAAAGATAAAGTTATCTTATTTACACCTTTGCAACTTCTTTAGAAGGTAAAATATTCTTGTGAATTTCCTTAAGTTACGCCAAAGTTGCAACCCAATTTTCCTTTGTTGAGGTGAGAATGTGATTTTGACATTCAAACTACATAGTTCCTCTACCTCATCCACATTACTTAGAGCCTTCATTTTCTTATTAACATTTTCTACATCTAGAAGCAATCCAAATAGTGAAGCAAGTCTCAAGTTGATTGCTTCCCTCAGCTAACCAAACCGTTTCATTAACTTCTCTCTCTAGTACTAAAGCAATGTCAATTGGAAATGAATATTTTATGTTTGAGCTCTTATTGATCCATCTGTATCCTTTGAAAAATCATAGACTTTGGCCAATTTAGTGATTTGTGACTCAATGGAGTCAATTTGATCTTTGATGTTCTTAGTGGAGCTTGGCCACTTCAAGAAAAAATGATACAAAGAAGTAACTTCATTTATAGACTCTTTAAACATTTTCAAATATTCTTTTAATTTGTTGTGAGCATTGGCACACTAGTCAAATGCACCAGTCATTCTTTTATCTTTTATCTTTCCCAAGGCCTCTAGTTCTACATTTTTCTCCAAGTGAGAGGAGTGATTCTTGAAAGAATCCATTAAAAGCTTTAATTTTTGTTCCAGAGGCAAGGAAGAGTGTATGTTTACCTCAGGTAAACCTTCTTGAATAATCTTCACAGCATCATCAATCAACCCACTCTTCTTCACATGTTCTTGTAGAATTTCCTTCTTTATGGAAGCATGTAGAATATCTCCAAGTTGTAATTTATGGAGAGGAGAAATACTTGGCAAGTCAACTTTTCGTTTATGAGTGGGAATCTAAAAAAGCTAGGGTGTTACCATAGGTTGAAATTGCATCTACATACCTAGTAGGTCCTCGAAAGAATGTGAAGATGAAGACCCTCAACCGATATCCATAGAAGCATCTTGTTTCTCACATGTCTTTTCCTCTACATCTTGAACTTCTTAAGATTTTCTTGTTTCTTTTGTTAATCATTTCCTGAACTCTTTGGAGGGGGAATGTTATGTCCTTCACTAGATACAATGTTCCCTGGAGTAGGGTCACCCACTTCACCTTGATCCCCTACATAGTGTGCATCAGTATTCACTGGAGGAGCAATCTCCTCATTTTACTTATCATTTTCATCTGTCTCATCACCTCCAATCACATTTTCCTCAAGAACTGATGAATCTATGTCATGGGTACACACATCAGAAACATTTGAACTATTTGGAGGAGCTTGAACACTAATTATTTTAGAATTCTTCAATTCTTCCAATACTTTTGTTGCCTTTTCTTTCGTTTCTTTATTCACCCTCTTCATTTCTTATTCATCTTTCCCCATTAGAATATTTATTCTTTGTTTGATTCTAAGTTCTTGTGCCTAATATTGAGATAATTTGACTCTTTCTTCATGAAAAATAGATACACCAATATTCTCTAAAGCTTGTTTCCTTATCTTAGCTTCTTCTACAACAACTTCAATTCTCTTGTTACTTAGTACATTTTCCAGGCTTGCTAGAAGTTGTTCAATGATTTCATTTAATGCCATATTAAAACTATTCATATACATAACTATTGTCTTTTCAATTATGGTCTTTTCAACAAGGGACATCCCATCATAGAGATCAACAACCTCTTTCAGTGCATCATGTTGTACAATTGCATTGATAGTAGCCTCAAGCTATAGAGGCCCATGTTTAGGTGTTTTTGGAGGAGTCTCATTTGTTTCCTTTTCCTTTTCTTTTTTTATGGATGTTTCTTCTTCTTTTCTTTTTCTCTTTTTTCTTCTCTTTAATATGTAAGATTTCATTTCTTCTTCTTCTTCCTCTTCATCATCATCCAAATTTACCATACTAAACTTTTTCCTTGTTGCTTTTTGCTTAGTTATTGGCTTCTTTCTATTTGAAGTCTTGGTTTGTGTTGGCACTTTAGTAGTAGCTCTTTTTCTACTAGGAGGAGTTTGAGCAGGTCCATGAGCTATGGTAGAGACAGAAGAAAATCTACTTTTCCTCCTAGGGGCCAGTGTAGTAGTAGTTGCTTGAGATGCATCTGCAAGTCCTTCAGGAGAACCCAACACCTTCTTCAGTTTAGACATCATCTTTTCCACATTATTCTCCACCTTTTCTTCTAATTTCTTCTTGATCTTTTTGTTGGTTATTCTAGCATATGTTCCAAACCTTTCAACAGTGGGATCCTTGGGTTTTTTGAGAAAAATGTTAGCATATGCAATCTAGTTATCTTTGGGAAGCTCGTAGGGAAACCTTGGTATCCATGAAGTCCTTGGTTCAACCACTTCCATATAGAAATTATCTTTATCAACCATAAAGGTGATGTCATTCTTATATCTTTCCACAACTTGTGAGGGTATGCTATCCCACTTCTACATTTCATTTTGAAAAGTTTTGAAGAAACTCTAAAACATTGTGTTACATTATTTGGTATCCAGAAAGCTACACATGTGATCCCTAATCTAATGTGCCACATGAATATCCATTTTCCAGACCACATTCTTCAAACAACACATTTTTCATGAAATAAAACATAAGAAAAATAATCAAGGTGCCATACCAGAAAGTGTAGCATGAATCCCTAGTTTTCTACAAATTCTCTAACAATTGTTGCTGCAAAATTTCACAAAGGTCATAATCTTTTCCTTCCTTCACCATCTGATGAGTAATGAAGATGGTGGCAATGGTAGTAGACCCTTCTCTCTTTTCATAGTAAACCATATGCACTGCCCATTATGGAATATTGGACCCCTAGGTCAAAAATATCATCCATTGTTAGGGTTCTTTTGTTGAATTTAGCTCTGGTAAGCTTCATGTCTGCTTCATTCTTTACAGACTTTAGTGTTGACATAGGTTCAGTGGAGCATAATCCAGTCACAACCTTGATAACATCTTTTGTGATTAGGTGGGATTGATCAAGACAAAAGATATCTTCATGAATACGACTCAAGCCAATTCTAACCCATTCATCTTTGAAGCAAAAATTGGGAAAAATATTCCATACATCTAATCCTTTTGCTTCCACATTTGCATATTTTGGTTTGAGTTGGAAGTGATCACCCAAAACATGATTGTACCTAAATTCTTCCATCTTTAGATGGTTGTACTCACTTAGATGAGAGTGAATGTAGATGTGAATATCTTCAAAATGAATCACATTGATCAGAGCATGAGAGAATGCACCATCCTTTTCTGTTAAAATCAATATGTATGGATGTTTCTTGAATTTTGGCCTTGGTTTCTCAAGAAAATTGATGACAACAGGTGTAGCCATGATAACCCTTTCTGAAGACTAGGGTTTTACAAGAAAAACTAGAAAAATACCTATGAATGTTGCTGATGGGGTTTGCACACAACTTGTTGAAAACCGTCTTCACTTATTTAGCTCTTACAAAAACTTGATATGGTTCAAATGAGTTCAATTTTGATCAAACAAGAGCAAAATATGTTTCATACTAACTCTAGTTTCTTTACATTAAATGCATTTTTAACAATAGAAGCTTTTATCTGTGATATCACAAAGATCCATGGTCATTCAACAATATTTCGTAGAAGGTGTATTTGCTTCAAAACTTTGAGCAAAAAATCTATATCATCATTATCCATTATGTTGAAGACTTCAACATTTCATGATTTTCAGGGTTTGAAATGATCTACAATTGCAACTCCCCCTGAACCAATACTTTCTTTTCAATTACTAGAGGTTTCATTTGCACCATGTTGAGGTACATAATCATTCTTTACTTCACAATCTTCCTTGTTCTACCATACTTTGTTCATTTATCTATTTTTCTAACTAAGGATAGACTTCTTTTGAGGAGCAAAATATCTTACATTCTTTCCCTTGCAAAACCTTGCAATGTGTCTTGGTTTATTGCAATTATAGCAGATGATACTAATTTGCAAAGAAAAGTTACTTTTTTCTCACATTAGATCTACAATTAACAACCCTATGACCAAACTTGTTGCATGTGTAGTAGTAACCATAGAAGGATTGAGAAGTCATATCATTAGTATTCCTTATCATTTTACTTCTACACTCATTAGCCTTATGACCAAATTTATTGTAAGCATGGTAATGACCATGAAATGATTGAGAGTTCATAGTATTGTGCCTTGGAGGTCTAAAATAATGCTGACTCATCTTGCTTCTACACTCAACTGCCTTATGACCAAACTTATTACAAGCATAGAAGTTACCATTGAACTTGATAGGAGTAGTTTGTTTAGGGGTAGGCTTTATGAAATTCTTCTTCTGGACAGGGATGAAACCGCCTTCTTTCTTATTGTCTTGATTTGTCTCATCTCTGAAGAATGTCTCCTTAGGTTTTTCAATGGAGGCTTTCTCCTCCCTTGTTTTAGGCATTCCTTTTTCTATAAATTTATCATACATGTTTTCAAAAGCATTGTTCATATAATACTTTTCCATTTTTTAAAACCAAGTCTAGATTTCTCTTTAGATGGCTTTTGAGAGTTAATCAACTCATCAAGAATTACAGAACCTCCTCTTAATTTTACAACCTTGTTAGTTTTCTTTTTTTCTTTTTCAAGTTCTTAAATATCAAAGATATAATCTCTTCCTCGAGATTTAAATGCTCAACAATTTTATCATTGAGCTTGGTATTCAAGCAATCATCAATCCTCTTGTCTTCTTCAACTTTGAATTTTAAATTTGAGATCACATCTCTAGCTTCTTTGATTTTAGTCTCACATTTATTTCCTCCTATTTGATCTTTTAGTTTTCCAATCTCTTCTTTTGATTCTTTAGATTTTTCTTTCAATTTGTCAATTGTCTCTTTTGATTTTTCTAGTATGCACTCATATTTGATATTTTGCAATCTTGCTTCATCTAAATCTTCAAGAGCAGACCAAAGTTCTCCTTCAAAATTAGCTTCACAATCATCTAGATTAATGTCCCAACCTTCAGGTTCCATTACTTTTAGATTTGGTTCTAAAATGAACATATCATTGATCTTTGCTACATACCCCATGTGTTCAAGTGTAGGATCTACCTTAGTTGTTAAGCTTCTCAATACACTTGGCTCTAATACCAATTGTTGAACACACTGTAGTGTTGAGAGGGGGGTGAATCAAAATATATTAAAACTTAACCATTCCCATTTGTAGATTAAACATCACATCACATAAACTGAAAGAAGAGTAGAAAATAAAGCATGCACCACACAAGGACACTGAGATTTTTACATGGAAAACCCAATGAGGGAAAAACCACGGTGAGAGTTAATTCATAATATATGAAGCTCATTGCTTATTGCCTATGGACTTGTAGACTAAGGTGTACAACATTAGGGAAAGATACAAGGACCTGATGAGACACTATCTCAGAGAAGGATACATGAAAAGAATAATGATAACTATGAATATGAACTTCTATAAAGAAGCATCTAACATATGTTGATGTTTCAGTTCCTTTTTCACACAATTAATCCTTCACACTGGCTTCACACCCTTCATCTTCAACATACTACCCAGTCTCAATTCTCTACACTTTGTCACTTTCACAAATTCATTTGTCCTTCTATATATATATATATATATATATATATCCTCCAAAACAAAACAAAACCTTAATTAGGTTGGCTCTAAGATGATTTTTAGGAAGAAATGTATGATATGACATAGGTCATCTCCAAACATATACAATATGAAAAGAAAAAGAGTTACAAATCAACACATGACATAACAAGACTAAAATACATCTCAACATACCCTCCAAAGAAAACTTAATTAACCAGATCCAACCTTAGATGAAGGAACCAAGTATATCATCCTAATTAATGACAACACCATCAAACTACCAACTATTCAATGTTACACAACTAGGGAGAGACCAAAAGCATCATGTAGACCAATATGTGAACAATGTAGTTCATGCACAATATCTTCTCAACCTTTTCCTGAAGTGTTTGATCATCATATGCTGGTGCAACTAAAGAAACCCACTGAATATATAGGAACAAAGCATTATGGACAAACTGCAACAAAATTTCATTTGAAAACTGATCTTTTGAACCACCAAAACACCAGATACTGCAAATTAGTGTGAATTAAACATTATTGATCATATCTACAAAATTGCAAGGCCAATACTTCACTTTCAAAGAAATGTGGAGCCTCCTAATGCACCTATATCAACTCACTACACTGGTAGACCATAGATCGGAGCACTATCACTTATAACTTCACTATAGAATGTGTGATGACTTGAATCCTTGGATATAAAAGATTCACATCTTGACCATCTTATCTTCTAAATGGCAAGAAAAAAACTTGCAATGCAGAGGAATGTAGACCAAAATACCATTACACTACCTTAGATTATATACTATAAATGCCTTAGTAGAATATTTGCAACTTATCTCAATGTGCAGTACACCAAACATGAATGATATCAAGGTAGGCATGCAGGAAACATATTGGAATAGGTGTACCAACCTCCACATCACACATAGAAAACAAATAGATCATCATTCATTCATCATATTGTACTACTAACTTACACTCTACACACCAACTATCTCTAGAGTATTTACAACCTTCAACATATACATTTGGCATCAATGACAACACATATTGCCAAAAAAATTTGCCTTTCCTCCCAAATATTAATCACTTCCATTTGTAACTTCTATCAAATAAATCAATTCACACCTTTTCATTTGTTGTTTTTTAAAGATTTCAATCATTGCCTATGCAATCATTTCTTTTAACTAATATATTACCATCGCCCTTATTTTATTGCTACCTTTTAGTCAATCACTTTAATTGTTGTCTTCTTTTGATTGTTGTCTTTTGTGATCTTTTTTCTTATATGACTCTCTTTTTCTTAATTTGTATCACTCTTGTTTATTCTTTTCAATGCTTCTCTTTAAATAAGGATCATTTCCTTATTAACACTTCGAGGATGATGGGTGAGAAAGGGACTAGAGGAGCAAGTTTGAAATCTATTAGAGAAGAGGGAGATGGGGAGAGTGAATTAGATGATGAATATAAGGTTGTTGAGATACATGCATTGGATCTCCAACCCTTCGGTAAGGGCCACTATATGGATTTATTGAGTATGGAGTTGTTTGGGTTCTAGTTGCAGATCTGGAGTAGAGGCGGAGCTATTTCCAATTTTGAAGGGGATGATGGTTTTGGAGTGGCCAAATCTGAGGATGTGGTTGTATTTTTTCCTTGGTCTATTGTGGTGGAAACATTGTTACATTTTCTTCATCTATGTCCTCTTTTCCCTATGGATTTTTGTCTTGTGCTTGTTTTCGAGGTCCTTTTCCTCTATCATAGCTGGCACTGCTAGCTCAGTTTGGTTGTGAAGGTTGTTGAATGCACAACTATTGTCACTATTTTTATAGCTTTAGGGGCTTCTTCCTTGCATAATTTTTCCCCCTTCACTGGAGTTATCTTCTGCTTCATGGGTTTATTGGTCTATGTGGTGTGCATTGCGGTTGCCTTGTTTTTACCCTACCATCCCCATTCGATGTTTGGGGGAGGTGACTTTGACATGGTTGTGGCCTTTATTTTAACCAAGAATGGTTCAAAGATGTTCATTCTCTTGAATGAAGAGCTCAGTGCCTCCAAGTTTATGTTGAGGTGGGCTCTGGAGAGCCCTAAGTTTGTGTTCTAGTTTTTTATTTTTCTTGAATCATTGGGAAACGATGATAGTATGGTGCAGTTGGTCTGCTGTCTAATGATCTGGATCATGGAGGTTGTTCTCTAGTTGAAGGGACATTTTTTGGTGGGGCCTTCTTTGGCCATTTTGGCTATCCTATAGTCTTCTGGGTTAGGCTTCATTAAGGGATATTTTGTTACCCTTATTCATGGTTTTATGTTGTTGGGTTGGTGTTCTTCTTGGTTTTTGGTCTGGCCAACCTAGGTGATTCTATTCTTATGGTTAAACTGGTTCTTACGGGTGTTGATGGGGCTCCATTAACCTAGCTTATTATTTTCCTTAAGAGGGCTTTTATTTCTCTTACTCCAGATTCTTCACATGCTTTTCTTATAGAGATGGAAACTTCTCCTATTGAGGTGAAGACTATTCTTATAGGTGAGGTTGGGGTTTTGTATCTTTTTTCCAGTCTTATGTTCTTGAGCCAAAGTATGTTTTGGCGAGTGTTGATGGGGCATCTATGATCCTTTTCTTTGGTTACCACATGTGGGATTTTAATGATCCTTACTTGGCTTCTTCGTTTGCTTCTATTGAGGTGGAGACTTCTCCTATTGAGATGGAGACTATTTTGGTGGGTGAGGTTGGGGTTTGGATCTTCTTCAAATGGCTTCTTCTCCTACATATCCTATTGAGGAGGAGACTACTCCTATTTGAGGTGAAGCTTGTGTTTGGTGGAGAAGTTTGGAGTGGCTACAAGGGGTATTTTGTTGCCCTTTCATCAGTTGTTAATCATTTTTCTCCTATTGAGGTGGAGATCAAGGATGGTGATGGGATCTTAGATGTGCATCAAAGGTAGTGATTGAAAAGTTTATTTTGTTGAAGGCTCTCACTTGTTATTTTTCTTGGGTCAAAATTGTTTTTTTTTATAGCAAGTTTGTTTTATGGTTGTGGCCTTAGTATTGTTTACAGTTTGATTTCTTTTGTGTAGCTTCCTTAAGAATGATGTTGTTTGGTTGTTGGTTGGCTATGTTCTCTCTCTAGGAAACATTTTATGATAGGGTTTCGGGTTCTGTCAAAACCCGTTGGTTTGGACCCAATGTAGTCTTTTGTATAGGGTTTTGAGGTCCTTTCAAAACTTATTTTTCCCCTAATAAAAAACACTTCTTTTTGTCTTGTTTAATTTTTGTCTTATATGACTTTTGTCATATATGACTTTGTCTTATTACACTTAATAAGTCCTCCACAAATTGTTGTGTTGCCTTGACATTATAGATTGTTGTCTTCATAACATTAATTTGTTTCTCTTTCGATATAGTAATCATTGCACACATTAATTTTCTACTCTTTTAATATAGTAGTCACTACACATTACTTCTATTCACTGTTCTTCATTATCATCTTTTCCTAACATAGGCAATTAGCAATCATTTATATATTCTTTAAACTTGGAAACTCATAATGTGAATATGGAAATTACTTTATTAATTCATACTTATATGATTTTGCTTGGTCTTGTATATTGCCAATCCGTCCATTGATTAGTGGCCTATGGCTTTTTATGATTTCTTTGAGAGTACTTTGACATAGATCTTATTTGACATCAACATATTTGACAACTTCCAACACAAAACTAAATATAAAATAGCATGGTTATGAAATTCTTGCCATTTTAATAATATTATTGTATAATATATTTTCCTCATTCAAAAATATATCTGACATAGAGATAATTGATTTTAGTTTGTTGATTAAGAATAATTTAGAGAGAGAGAGAGATTATATGATGATTCAAAAAAATAATAATATAATTATGATATATTTTTTAGTAATTTATATTTCATAAATTATAACTCATAAAATAAAACTTAAATACTAAGAAATAATCACATCCTACCTTATTACTTGAAACACTCCATTTTCCCATTATCAATATTAAAAAATTAATTGGAAAATCAATCTTTGCAGCTAGGCCTAGAATTTGATGGCCATCCCTACTTGTCCATCCCTACTTGTCATATGCAAATTTTATGACTATTTTTATCATTTAACTACCTTTCAACAAATATTAGCACGAAAGAGGAGCAGTTTGACATCAAAGTTTGCAAGGACGAGGAGGAGTTTGGGATGAGGAGGACGAGTATGTTGGAGGGCTCCACTCCATTCCTAATATTAGCAAAGTGTAGAAGAACTTGACTTCCCATTCCTCAGGCCCGTTGGACATGGAGCATGTTGATACTGTGAAGGTTGTAGATTATGGGGAGGAGCTTTGTGTTCTGCATGAAAGAATGGAAAAGATGAACAAAAAATTATGTGGCTTGACTTGCTTCACTGTCAAGCTAGTCCATTGTGTTACTAGCGCCCTATCTATGGTTATGAAGGATGAAATGGGCAAGAAGAATGCTAAAGAAGGCTAGGAATGGGTTGGGGATGATGTTGTTAATCTGATGTCTAAGAACTGGGAAAATGTCAGTTAGTCTGCTGTTGGTCCACTTTTTGTCTGTCTATTGTTGGTTCGTTGTGTATGTTTTTTGGCTTGGTCTGTAATGTTTTTTGGACTTGAACTTTATTGGCCCTTGTGGCTCTCTATGTAAAGGGCACAACACGCTGTAAATGCTGCTTATCGTATCAAAAACAAATATTTTAAAATATATATAAATTATCAAAAAAATTGTTCAATTTATTGAAATCAATAAAAGTGAAGAATTTTAAAAGAATTATTTAATACTATTTTTTTTTTAATCAAATCTTAATAATTACCACATTTCCTTATATGAAACCTTTATACTACCCTCATTGCTTACCCTCAAAGACTAGAATATATTAAACTAAATCCAAGCCTTTTTTATAACACTCTATAATGTTGGAGATATATTTATCAAGGCTAAGACTCAGACTCAAAATGAGATATATCTGTATGTTCATGGTTACATAGTAAACAGAAAAAATGGATGGTACAAATGTGTCATGTTGGCACAATGAAGGAAGAATCAAAATAATTTAAACCTAGATTTAGTATGCGGTGCGTAATAAAGGAATAAAGATTAAAAAAATTACCAAGGGACTTATTCATGATAATGATTATACAACGAACTATACGACTACACAAAAATTAAACAATGATTGTACAACAAATTATACAACGAAAGAAAAATTAGCACATGCAATAGTTGTACAACAAATTAGGTATACAACTAAACAATAGTAGAACAAACAATAATTGTACAAAAAACTATACATCCAAAGAAAAATTAAAACATTTAAGAATCAAGATTGTAATGAAAGTTAAAACATATAAATCAAACTTTGGTGCCAACACATTCAATAATATGCAATGATTGTACAAGAAACTATACAACTAAAGAAAAATTAGAACAAACAATGGTCATATGACGAACTATACATTAAAAAAAATTAGAACAAATAATGATTGTACAACAAACTATAAAATTAAAGAAAAATTAGAACAAACAACAATTGTACAAATAAAACAAACAATAGTTGTACAATTAAAACAAATAATATTTTATAATCAAATTTGTAACCAAAGTAAGAAGCCATAAGTCAAACTTTGGGGCCAAGCCCCCTATGGCCAGTATTCGCCCGGGCCCACTCAGAAATAACAAGTGACTCGTACACAATACAAATCCCGAAATCGTAGGCCCCGGCTGCGTTTTAACAGGCACATGGCAGTCAAACATCAGTCCTTGACCAGCTCTGTCGGGAATACACGTTACCCAACACCACCCCACGTGGCACAGGAATCTTAAGCCAATTAAAATCCCCCACATCAGCTCTGCTCTCTGGTCCTCAACTTTACTTCCAGCCGCGTGTCAGCCCCGTAACTATATATCTTGCTTCACGTGTCTTGATCGGGTTGATGTATGTGGGTGCGGGACCCATGCTGACTTATTTTAAAAATGCAGGATACTTGTTAGGTGTGTGGAAATTCCCGTCAGGGGGCCCCACAGACAAATCTGTCTTGGTTAATTAATTATTCACGGCAACTGCTGGCAATTTCTCGACTTATCGCTATTTCAATTTGCTGAGCTTACATTCGTGCAATCCAACAATAAAATGCCTGGAAATAATTGTTTTAGTAAAATTGGTGTTACGTAATGATTGAAACTTCCTTTCTGTTTACACTATTTTGCCTAGGCCTACATTATCATAGAACATACTAGTACATTTCCTTTGATTTTGATTGATTTGGTGCTTTCATATTCATAAATTATAGGTTGGAGATTTTTTAATGGTATTTAAAATTTTAGGTGTAGTTTTTATTGGTTATCTTATTTATTTATTCATGTTTTAGATATATTTCATAAAATTCAAATTTCATTTTATGTTCATGTTAATTTATTATTAATTAGTCATTATTCATCATTTTATATGTTGAAATTTTTAAATTGTGTGTATATGAGAAGTATAAATTTTCGTCATCCTTAGGTTAATATATATTTGAATGGACTAAAATATAGAAATGTTAAAAATGAAGATTTGAAAGTATAAAGAAATAACACGAGTCTTAGTTACTAGCTTTTACTACAAATCTCAAGATTGAGTGTAGTGTGATGACAAGTCTTAGTTATTTATAACTAGTCGTTATTCATCATTTTTTATGTTAAAATTTTCAAATTGTACATGTATATGAGAAGTATAAACTTTCTTCATCTCTAAGTCAATATATCTTTGAATGGACTAAAAGATGGAAATGTAAAAAATGAAGACTTGAAAGCACAAAGAGATAACACAAGTTTTAATTACTAGCTTTCACTATAAATCTCAAGATTGAGTGTAGTGTGATAACTTGCTCGTGAATGGATGTGGTTGCAACTCAACAACATAACACTATGGCGCTTTGATGATGAAACTCAATAGAATAAACTTGCATAAATACTTAATGTTTGGAAGTGATGCAGGAATGAGGTATTTATAGATTTTCCAAAAAAATAAATGAACGGTGTGGATATGATCAAAGACCAAGGGTTAACTCAACTAATTATGGAGTTAACTTGAGAAGGTAGAGAAGATAACTTGATTGATTATAAAAAAATGTCATTTTGAACTCCTAGGAGGATAATAATGAATTAAATTAATTCATTAAAGAGATAAATAGAAGGAGAAATTGATTTTAGAAGAATGAATTAACTTGTGATAATAATTAAAAAAAAAATTTATTTACTAAAAGTGGATAATTAGCTCACATTTTTTAAATAATAAAATATTATTTAATTAATTGATTAAATTATGGAAAATGGTAATAAATGTTAATTGTGATAATGATCAATAAATAATATGACAATAAATGATGATACATGGTACAATGACAATTAATATTCAACAATTAAAGAAACAATTTTAGTGTTCATATTTTGCCCCTCTTTGACACAATGTTCAAAGTGACGTAGTTTCAAAAAAAATAGTAACTGAGAAGAAAAAATTATAAGAGATGAAGAAAATGGTGATATGCCCTAATTGGATAGGAGAAGCAATGCCAATTTAGAAAAGTGTCACAATTGATGCACCTCCTTCAAGAGTTTATCCATGTGAAAACTACATGGGTGAGCTCTTGAAAGAAGAGATGTGAAGAAAATGTCAAATGGAAGATGGAAGAAAAAGATGGAGAAGAATTAAAAGGTGGATGCAAGAAAAATTATTATGGATGAAATGATGACAATGGATGTATTATGATGATGTGTTATGTTGACTTTGAGTTTGACAAAATTTATTTGATATAGAAATAGATGTTATGCACTAGGTTATATAAGACCAAAGTGACAATGTATCCAATGCATGAAATTGATTCAAAAAGAAAAGATCACCAACAAGCATATGCCTTTAGACACCATGATATAGAAGATCATGATGTTTTTGCGGTGATATATTGCAAGGATCGTGAAAATATAAATAAATGAAAAATTCACACAAGAAAGCAAACAAATATGCATAACAATTTGCAATGTCAAACATGATCTTTCCCCTAGTCAAGCTAAAAATAAATTGATTGATTTATGATAATGATGTTGTTGATGTGGGAAGGAAACATCCCAATAATAATGTGAGGATTGTAAATTCCATATCTTGATGATGATAACATAACCAAAATGGATCAAGATTTGTAGCAAAGCTAGCATAAAAACCAACAAATGTTTTGGATGATGCACTAGATTACATAGTATGTTTGTATGGATTATGATTATTGCATTTGGATGGACTACTTTTAGAATTGGTTGGATTGTGGGGGATGTAGGATAAGTGGATTGGAAGCTTGAAACCAATAACAATGGAGAACCAAGTCTTGTGATAAGGATGGAAGGATTATTAGGTGGGAGATAGGAGACATGAGGATTATTTAATGTATGATTTAGGATGTGATCTCCAAGGACTATGCAACATAGGAATAATATATTTTCTTTGAGTCATGAGGTTAGATAACAAAGGATTATAATTCCATATTGAATGGGTTGAAGATAAATAAACAAAGGGTTGTACTATTATAACTATGAAAAGGTTCATATATCAAAAATAATATAACTAAATTTGGTTTCCCTAATAGTCTAATAAGTGACCAAGGGAACAATTTTGTGTAAGAGATAAATATGGAACCATTGGATAGATTTATGATCACTCATAGTAGTACTAGTCCTTATCATCCTCAAGCCAATGGTGCAAGTGAGGAATTGAATAAAATGAAAGGAACCACACTCAGTAAGATGTGCAATAACAATGTTATATATTGGGACATCAAAATACTAGCTATTGTATGGGCTTACATAAAAACTTATTAAATATTAACTAATTTTTTCCCATTTGAATTGGTGTATATATAACTGATTCCTCATTACACATGTAGTATATTGTACCATATTTATGAATGGCCACCAATTTTTGGTTGAATGAGTAGGAGCCTCTACATGAAAGTGTGAGAGACTTTAACAAATCAGATTAAAAAAGGAATCTAGTGGTTTATGATTAAAATCTAGAGAATAAGTTGTAGAAATCTTGGCATGATAGAAATTATGATTGTTAACACGTAGGATTGCACCCGAATGCAAAGTTAGAAGGCTCAATAATCTCGTGTAACATGAAAACACTTTCAAGCTTGTGGGTTGCTCATAATGAAAGTGAATCTCCAGATTATGGACTGGTTCACCCTTTCATTCTTTTTATGAAACTAATGACTTATGTAGGAAAAGGGATAGAAAGATTAAGATGAATGGTAAAACTGAAGCTAGTAAGATGGTGATGCACCTAAATGATAATGAATATACAATCTGATTCACAAGGACCTTTCAATATTCCTATTTGCACAACTTAATTCGAACAGTTAAACCACATAATTGATTCACACAAAGGCTTGATAAATTTACCCTCCTTGAAGGAAAGACAATGCTTTTCACAACTAGAATGATCAAACAAATCATATGCACAATTTATGACCTATGAAATTGAACTAAATTGTGTACATATACTTATGAATGAGAGAAAAAATAGAGATTTTCAAATTTAAACACAATAAATTTCTATCAAATCAAACATAAAAGATGACACTTGATATTTGGGAAGGAAAACACTTGATTTTTATTAAAAGGCCAAAAGGAATCCTTCTACAAAAATGAAAAAAATACTAGAAATAAAACTGCCCTATGATAATATGATTGTGATTGTCCTCATGTCTGAGACTATCAATTAACCCCATCCATGGCTTTGTGTTCTCATTGGTTAAGGCAAGATGACTCTCATAAATTGTATTGTCCTGGTATTGATTGACTATCTTAAATGCTTTTAGAGATCTGATGACATTTACTTAGACTTGTCATCTTCCCTTCACCATAGGTTTTTCCTCAACACCGACTTGACTGTGCATTATAGCTTCATTAGTTGCCTTTTTATGGTGAGCATGGATTGTCAAAGTGTGGGGAGGTGAAGGTGACTATCCCTTACTTTAATTCAAAGATCTGAAACACTATTTTAGTTACCACTGTCACCATTTATCACCATGAAGATAGTCTCTTTTTTGACCTTTTATCAATGCATTTATCTTGTATCAATACCTTTATCCCTCCTTCTTGACATTCACTACCCTTTTCTATTGTCATCCTGGTATACACTTATCATTAAAACAAAAAGAGCATTATTCCCTAAGAGGATAGTGACAGTTGTTGGGCTCAACGCTTGTGGGAGCCACATTTTCCTCCACATACTGTGATGTTAAATGAAAATAATCCATCAATGAAAATTTCATCTATACCTGCACAGTGAACAAACATATTAGATGAAGCAATGAAGTTCATAATTTGATGGATATTGATGATGATCTTCTACTTTTCCTTGATATATGTGATGTTGCAAAACTATTTTAATGCCTTATACAAGTAGACTATATATTTGTTGATGTAGTATATGTAGAGAATATGGGTCCCGAGCTCTAACACAACTTTTCTCATCTCTTGTAGGCATTTCAAGTAGTAGCAAGTCAACTTCTGGAGCAACCAAGTGAGAGGGACTGAGGCAAGGATGTAACAACTCAACCTGGGGTTCATCATTTAGGCAATGACAGATCCCTACTCTTTCCATATGCTCTTTCTTTTCTATTTCTTTAAATGTATAGTTTTCATATTATATTATATTGAAATAGTTATTCCCACAGCTTGTGTGGGACACCATACATTTGTAATTATCAATAAAAGATAGAATTTATGCAAAAATTGTGCAATCTTTTCTCTTGTATACATTTGCATAATGAACTGCAATTCATTTGATAATATTGTTGTGCATATGAATGGAACTTTAGCAAAAAATAATGTGTACCTTTTATCTTTAGTTTGCAACTGCTATCCCAACTCTACCTGATTGAGTTGAAAGAAAAATTAGGTAACAATGATATAAAATACTTTAAAT
>VDFB02043654.1:0-27508 GCA_007258455.2 Sequoia sempervirens
ACATGCCTTGTGGTCCTGTGGATCTTCTGCTTATGTGGTTGTTCCTGTGCTATCATTCAAGCTCATCCTCCTCAGCAAGAACTCTGCTGCTGTTAGAAGAAGTCAATATTTAGGTATTTTATAAACTAGAGTTAGATTGTTCCCTGACTTGTATTTGTATTTGAAACATGATTGCCTAGCATGTTAAACTTGTAGTGTGCTGCCTTTCCAGACCTTAATGTCCAACAGGAAGATAATCTGTCATGGATAAAAATGTTTGTAATTGCTCCAGCACCCTTATCTTCTTAAACTTCTATTCTTATTCTCATAATTGTTGACCTATAAAGAAGCAATAGCTATTAAATATTCATTAGCATAGTTACCAGCTTTGAAAAATGCAACTCATTTGGGAGGCTAAAAATTTCAGAAATCCGGAATCTTCAAAAGATTTGAAAAAATTTCTAAAGCAATTAAGAAAATTGGAAAGATTTGAACAAATCTATCTGCTCAAACAATGTCATGTCCCCTATCTAGAGAATTAATTTGGTAAGATTATTAGTCCATTCGTATTTTCCCGTGGACTAATTTTCCCTTCAAAAAGGGCTTTGGGTTTTGGGCACCAAAATTGGCCAAGAATAGGACAAATATATGGGTTGCAAGCATTTTGGGTTTTATTTGTTCATTTTATCACTTCAACTTTTTGTATGAGCTGAAGCTCTTCATTACCTTTTTTGGTTAAAAATGCATTGGAGGTTGGAGACTGTGGATGAAAACCCATTGGTTTCTTGGAGGCAATTTCATTGAGGAATCACATTTGGATCTCAAGGATTTGTAGATAGTTAGTATTCCTTTGTGTAGCATTGTTGCAGATTGCAGGTGAAGTTTGTGCGCAAGGTTGCAGGAGAATTTGTGTGAAGTGTTTTCCAGTGTTGTATGTGGCATTTTTGGTTGTTGTTTGTTGCTGTAGAAGATCGGTTTGCTGTTGTTTTTGGGTCAATTAGATCAGCCCCAGGTGTTGAGGAATTCATCTTTAAGTTTGAAGCAGATCAATGTCAGCACTATTGTGTGAGTTGCAGTTTTGGTGGTTGTTTTGTTTTAATAATTTTCCAGATTTTGTTGCTGTTGTGTATGCTGGAGTTTTTTCTGTTGTAACAGCATGTTTCATGTATGAAAATCAGATTTCATTTACAGAAAAAGTTTCAGAGGCCCGTGTGAAAATCGCCAAATCATGGTGCACAGTTTGTGGACAAAATCTATGAAATTCTGTGGGTTTAAGAAGCAATTCTTTCCAGATTTGTATTTTCTGTTACAGATGTTATAATGACTGTCATATACAGTCCAATATGATCTAAAAATTAGATTTATACCAATATATAAAGCTGCAGGCATTTTGGATTCAATTGGTGCAAATTCAGTGTTGTCAAGATTGCTAGTTTGTGCAGGTTTTTGTCAAGTTTGGTTTATGCAAATTTCAAATACGAAATTTATTAGTAAACTTTCAGTTGGGATATTACAAAAAATCCACACTGAATCAGATTTGGTGACCATGATCATTAGAGGTATTACCTCCACAGGCCATCTCCTTTTGATTTGGTTGTTATATTATTAAGATCATATCTATATACTATTTATAACTAATAATACACAATCCCTTTGCACCCATGAGTTCAAAAGTTACAAGTTTTTTGTTATCGTCAAACCCAAATTCTCTTGGGGATTTAGGCTATGTTACCAGGTTCTCCTAATTGGGCTCCTGTGCTTGCTCTGGGAGCATCTCAGATGCCTCGGGCTCCCTGTGGGTATGCAATCTGTGTACCCACAGGGAACCTTCGGCTTCTGGGGCACTCCTGCAGGTGCTAGCGCCTTGCGGGTGGCAAAATATAATTAAAAAAAACTTAAACAAATGTAAAAGTGCTTTTGAAGATAAAATTGTGAAAATGGCGTGCACCATGAAGGTTTGTGTGGTTTCAAAGGCCTTAATTTGAGCTTGGCGGGCTAGGGGCGCTACCCCCAAACCCCATGAGGGGCATTGCCCCTTGACCTTGTTGGGGGTGTTGCCCCTAGACCCCATGAGGGGCACTGCCCCTCGACCCCATTGGGGCTGTTGCCCCCAAACACTCATGAGGGGTGCTGCCTCTCAACCCCATTGGGGGCATTGCCCCTAGACCCCCATGAGGGGTCCTAACCCTCAACACCATCAGGGCCTCCACTCCCAACCTCCACTAGTTATTGGGATCTATTGTCACATAAAAAACTTGATTACAATGAGGGGGTCTAGGAATGGAGACCAAAACTGACAACTTAGACAATTATCTTTATGACTATCGTAATATCATTGATCAATGCTGAAGTATCATACTATCAAAGATCAAATGTCATTATTATCTTAAAATATAATATTATCAAATGTATTTGCAATTTTATATATTTTTAATGTTTTTGCATATATACATATTATATACAGCTGTACCTAAATGTACTGCACACAAGATTTTTTTTTTTTTGCCGTATTGGCGTACTAGAATCTTGTACCCTCACCCGACCCCGCACCAGAACTGGCAACTTAGGATTTAGGCATGCATTGCTTCTTGGGCACGGGTTTAACTTTTTTATTTATCTCATTGGAATTGCCTTGCTCTCTTTTCCATAAGCTGGACTGTACCTCCATGTTGCCCTACCATCAAGATGCCAAATCATTCAACCATAAATGTTGCATTCATAGTCACATTATACGTACATGGCAATGGCTTGACAAACTAAAAGTTTATATGGAATTCAATTACATGGGTTTAAAATGGGAAAAAAACATGGCAAATTAAAAGATGCTAAAATAGTCATAAAAAACGAAAAAAAAACAAATGTTAGAGGACTTCATAGACAAAAACCCATGGGCTGACTGAAAAAAAAGCATTTTTTTGAATTAGACAGGTATAAAACATGTTTTTCAATTGCCCATGTATAAATCATGTTTTTTTTTCAATTACCTGCATTTAATTCACTGCTTGACCCACATTGATCTGGTTTCGACTGATTTTTGGAAATAAGCTGTGGGCATGGCAAGTTTGAACCGTGTGGTTTTGGTGCTGGTTACGTATTAAACACAGTTATATGCATTTTTCTGGCGTTTTCTGTTACTATGGTTGCATCTACTACTGAAATCAAGTCAAGCTTTTAAGAATGATTTTTATATCATCTGAAAGGTAAAAATTTTGTATTTCAATGTTGCATTTATGTTTGGGTTCTTTATTTTCTCTAGCTTGTTATTTGTATTCAATTTTCAGTGCAATAAGCCTTTATTACATTGATATTTCCATACTATCTCTTGATGCAATTCTGCAACACTGTAGATCTTTCATCAGTATTTAATATTCACGGTCCAATTCAAGACTTAAACCTCTCTTCTTTGATTGTTCATAGCTTGTTTGAAGAATCTTTTTGATGCTGATAAATATAGGGTGACCATTCTTTATTTGTTATTAGTAGTGCCACACTTTGAAGCAGGGGTTCTTCCAGTGATTTGATCAAGAAATTCTTATGCACATACAGAACATGACTCTTTATGTACATTGTTTCTAATATTTTTGCGATAATGTAAATTCTTATTCTTGACCTTAAATTTTATTTCTGTCCAACTTAACTATTCTGAATTACTTGAAGCTGTTTTAGAGGCATACAGTATTTTGATAATTTCTTTGAATGCTTATAAAAATTGCATATGATGGCAAATGCAGTTTGATGTCATACTTAATGACTAAGCTTATTTGAAAGTTATTTCTTCTTACATAAACCTATTGATGGAATTCTTGACATTTCTTTTGTGATTTGGTACTGATGTCATAGATTCCATCATGTTTCCGGAAGTTCCCATTGCTCTTCGACTATCAGGGCACCTTTTGCTGGGTGTGGTTCGGATATACTCAAGGAAAGTAAACTATCTCTACCAAGACTGCAGTGAAGCTTTAGTAAAGATAAAACAAGCATTTACTTCAGTACAAGTGGATCTACCACCTGGAGCTGCTACTGCCCCATTTCATTCAATCACTTTGCCTGAGACGTTTGAATTTGATGACATAGAGGAAGAATTGAGATATGGGTAAAAGTTTTCCAGGTCCTTAGATAGAATAGTTGTATTTGATACATAATTCCTGTTGTTGGAGTAGATATTAGCAACATATTCACTTTTTCATATATATATTTTTTAATGCAGAAAGCTAGATACACATGTTACAACCCGTGATCAGATCACACTAAATGGGTGGCGTCGAGATTTTGCTGGTAGGCCTCAGCTTGGGCTTAATGGTAAGCTCTTTAAATAGTTTGTTGCTGCTTTTCCTTTTTTTGGTTATTCAAATCTTGTTTCAAATACATTGTAGGTAATGGCATGTTCTTGTAAATGCAGAGCAGGTTCCAGGTGGAGTGGATCCTTTTACAATGGTCTATTTAGATGAGGTTTGAACCTTCAATTTCTAGTGATGCAAATTGCCTTAAGACTTCTGTATCTTCACTTCATAAGACCTTGCTAAGTATCTGCAATGTATTTGTCAAACTTTGTTGAGTTTAAGAAAATTTTGGGTTATCTTTGCAGTCAGGTTTGTGTCCTAATGTATTAAGAAAAAAATCATCTGGAAAAGTAAAATTTTCCAGAAGCTTTGTTTTCTTAACATATGGATTGTGGAAGCAAAGTTTTAATATATTGTGTTCTCTTTGCAGGAAGTACACAGACACAAAGCACCTGCTCCATCTGAGTTTCCACGTTCTGTTCTACCATCCCGTGAGGAAGAGTATGTCAATTTCAATCCAATCTGCATTTTGTTTTCTTTTCATTCAAATTATATATTAGGTAGAACTTTACAAGATTGTTGGTTTAGACTGACATAATTCTTAGACAGTGTTCTCCCACCTCTTCCAATGGACGATACTATGGGCTTTGGTCAGATGGATATGGAAATTGATGCCTTGGAACACACTGCTGGAGGACTCGGGGGAGAAGCACCTCCTCAAGACATCCCAGAACGTGAAACACTCCGGTCTGCAGCGGCAGTTCCACAGGAAGATCCATTCATCGTGGGATTTGAAGAGCTGGAGAAGGGTACTGATGTAGGTGATCAGACTGAAACTAGTAAAGAAACTAGTAAAATGGAGGAAACAGGGGTTCCTATTTTAGAAGAGACTCCAGTGATGGGAGAGGGAACTCCAAGATTTGGTCAGGCTCAAACACCACATAGCAGAACTCCGGGTGAAATTCCTGGTGATGAAGACTTCCTGACAGCTGTTTTAGGTGGGTGTCTCTATTATATCTATTTGCTATTCTGTTTGGATTGGTTCTAGCAGAGGCCTAATGCATAATGTTTTGATTGAAAGAATTAATTTAAGGATGAAATGCAAAGTTGCCTGTTACTTCTAATTATTATTTGTCTTCTTTTATCCTTATTTTGTAAAGCCTTCTTATAGATAACACAATTTGATATGAGTTCATGGGCATTTGGTTGCTGCATGCAGGGGGTATGTCTCCAGTTTTGACAGTCATGCCTACTCCTACTAAGAGTCCAGCCCAAGAAGAAAGGAAGAGAAGACCAAGAAAGAGGAAGCAGTTATTTGATGAATCTATTGTTTTGTCAAATGAGTGAGTAGTTCAATGCATTTTAATTGCTAATCATAATCTGTTGTACTGTGTAAATCTGGTGTACTATGTGAAATCATAATCTGGTGTATTTTCAAAGTTGCCATGGGAAGAATTATGATTGCTAATTGCAGGTAAATAGTGATCATATGTAGAAGTCCTAAATTGGTGGTTTTGGGTGCATATGCTCATATTTTGGTACAACTCTTGATATTCATGCTTTCCATACTCGTCAAGTTAGGAATGCTTTTTTGCTTTGAAAGATATTAAATTACCTATCAGTGTGCAAATTTCTATCCTGTTTGGTCTGTAAGATGTAGGGTCAAAGCATGGTCAAATGAATATGATTTTATCTAGGATTTTCTTTAGTCATATTTCGTTTTTATTTTGTCATTTTCTTGCAATTCTCCTTAAGCATGATAAGTGGAAGAATAAGACGAACTTCAATTATTGACATCATCTGAAAATAGGATTCAGATACATGCCTTAATAGATGAAGTTAATGTCTTGACGTTTTGAGTACATATGATAAAACTTTGACTTTTACCTGTTACAGGCAGGAGTTTCATTTACACAATATTATATGTTGAAATTTACAGGTTCATGAAGAGGCAGTTAGAATATACAGATGATCTTTGTCGCACACGTAGGAAAGTTCCCTGTTCTGCTCAGGAGACATGGAAAGAATATAGAAGATCTCACATACAACAAATCTTCTCAGAACCCTCTCTTCCTGGTAAGATTATTTTTCATAGTATGGATTGGTTTATGAAGCATCATATACTTCCGGTTGTGGTTTACAAATGTTGACATTATGTCTGCCATTCCAACTGTTGTTTCAGGCATGTCAACTCATCTTCAAGAGATTTTCAAGAAAGTTTTTACTGCTCAGGGAGTAAAAGTTGCTTTTGCGGAGACTCCAACAAAAGGCTTTAAGAATGGGGTTGAGGAGCTGCTAGAATCTCCTCAGGCACCTGACATAGAAATGCCCCGGTTTGCACCACCTGAAGTTGAGACCTTACCAGATGTAGGATTTGAAACTACTGGTCAGATGGAAGAGCCTACTTTCCCAGCCAATGAAGAGATGGAGTTGGATACTCAAATACCAGAAAAGTTGGTGCCAGAAAATGTGATTGAACTCGAAGAGGCAAGTACAGCTGAACCAAAAGCTTCAGAATTTGCAACACCCAGTCAATATGGCCTAAGTGAAGCACCAGTTGAAGAGGCACCTAGTGTTGGAATTTCGGTTTACAAGAAAGAACATGAGCAGGTCAGCCTTTGTATGCTAAACTTCCAATTGCATTTTTTAGATACTGCAAGATGGTTTGGCAAAGCTGTTGTGCCTGTTGACTTTCATTTATCCTATGAGAATGCTAGTTGAATAGGTTTCCATCTTCCCATCTGGTGCAAAATACAAATACCAAAATGTTTAAATTGTCACTCTTTATAGTTTATTTGAAAGTACAAACACTATAGCTCCTCAAATGCCCATCTAATTTTGCAGGGCCTGGAATTTCTTGACGAAGATTCTAGACACGCTGGTAAGTTTTTATCCCCCCTGCTTCCTATGTTTCAAGGTGTACTAAGATCACTTATGAAAAGTTCCTAACCATGAACAATGAATATATGTCACTGTTGATTTGTCATGTTTGTGGTGAATGCTTCATGAATTTGAGAGGCTAGTTCATTTGTTTTCATTTCTGTGCTCCAGCTTTTGTTGTAGAAGGTGAAGAAGAATTCACTGAGGAATCAGGTGTTGGTGATTCTGTGAGTGGTCAGAAAATTGATGATACTAGTGGCTGGTCGGTGCGGACAAGGTTGGTGCAATGTGCTATTTAAGATTTCATGATTGTTCTTTTTCTTGCCAATTTTTCCTCAGGAATTTTTCGTATTGGTGAGATATGATGACACAGGGCATTCTGGTTTGATGCAGGGCTGTAGCACAATATTTGAGAACATCTTTTCGAAAAGTGGATACTGCACAGAAGAAGCTCAATCTCAGTGAAATGCTTGCTGGGAGAACACGCAAAGAATCTGCTAGAATGTTCTTTGAAACACTGGTAATTTTTCCATTCCTGCTTTGCTTTAGGAATATCTGTTTCTGAAATCACGATTAGTGTGCTGGCTATATCAATGCTCTCCATTTTGAATGCGGTTTTTGCTTGGTACGTTTTTGAGCTTATATTTGTGTGCAAGTTGTATGTTATGATCTTGCTGCTTGCAGATATTGAAGAGCAAGGACTACCTTTATGTCAACCAAGAAGAACCATATGCAGATATTCACTTGTTACCGACAGAAAAGCTCATGAAAGCCAAGTTCTGAGATATGCTCTGTAAAAGTTTTGATATCGCCAATGTAATATGTTTATCTTTGTTTATATAAGAATTGAAGGCAATTTCTTCATTCAATATTGGCTCGTTCATTCAAATTTTTTTCATTGCAGTTATGCATTGTAGAACAATAGATTATTGTGGTTTTTCCTTAGTTGGCTCGGACATCTATTTTTTGGTTTCTTTTTATCTGATTGGTAAGCTGACGGATCTATTAGGGCCCCCACCCATAATATGAGAGGCTTATTACATATTGAAAGACCAATAAACACACTACACATGATAACCAAGACACTCACTGTTACACTCCAATTGTGTAATTACTATTTACTATTATTAAGTAGGGTAAAATGTGAATGTAATGTGAATTCTGGAGATGAATAGATTATGCTTGTACCTTGTTATCAATATGAATGTTGTCTCATTTGATGTTAATCATAGTGAAATACTGCATATATGTGAATTGAAGGTTATTGAATTATTATTATTCTAACTTCGGAAATATTTATGTATACTGCATATGTTGTGAACAATTGACTGCCGAGTGCATGTGTTAGTGGTTGCATGTAAAATGTTCATTTCTCTAGGGGGAGGGGAAGTATCACTCAGGAGAAGATCTTGGTCGGGTAACCGGTAAATGTAACTATCTGAGCATAAACACACACCACATTAGAATGATTGAGTCAGTTTCTGGATAATAGGTAAGTCATTCTTAACTAATAGGTCTACTTTTGAGTCTTGTTTACTTTTGCATGCAGTATTGGGTGATGTTTATCTATTTGAGTTTTGAGTCCTTATGACATTGTGTTGATTGTGCTCGGGTTGAGATTTTGGACTTTGTGAATGGTTACCTTTACGTCGTTTCATATGAATATAAAACGTAGAATTGCTATGGGCATATATATAAATACATGGACCCATGTATGAGAGCATTAGCAAATGTACGTGTGAGTAGAAATATTCACAAAGGTACATACATGAGGAAACAACAACTATATATATATGTGTGTGTGTGAGTGAGTGAGAATATAGACATGAGGTTGTAATGATTCGATACTGAATGGATCATTTAAACTATTATATTGCCATTGAATTTATATAGATATATTTGTCTGTATTTATATATATATATATACACATGCATTCGTAAGCATTAACACTTACTATATATATAGTTATATAGTTCAACAGGAATGATAATTTGGATGTATGCACTTGATTATCAAATTGGCAATATATATATAATGCTTGACAAAAATATATATAATATGTATATATAATATGTATATATATTCTTTATATAAAGAATACAAGGTTTTGTCAATAAACAAATATATATAATAAAATATATACATATTATATATATTTCTGTCAAGCATTTTATACATAGGCATAGCCATAAAGTAAGGTATGACTTTAGATGAATGCTTTAAACCACGTAGGGAGTAGAAGCACATGAGTATAGCAAGTAATGTGCAACGAACTAATGGTTATAGAATATTGTATGCAAGTTTAAAAGGTATCAAATACAATGCTTGGGGAAAGGAGGTAAAATGCAAGTGTGAAGCATTCAGGAAAGACCAAGTCAAATGAGCAATACGTTGAATAGTGGCTGTTTTGATAGCCAACGCATATGAATATGAGACTCAATCAAAGCTTAAGATGCTACATAGACTATGAATTGGAAGTCGATATGGAAATATACACGACTATGTATATAAGTTGCGTGTTACCAACAAATGCACGTATATGGAAGCATAGCAATACGTTTTAATCTGCATGCCTTGACTTGGTTGATTTGGAAAATGGAAAAGACGTGGACTTAGTCCAACACATTTATTTGCTTCAATCGACTCAACCCATAAAACAGTTGATTCAAGTTATGTGTTGCTAGATTATCATTGACATTCTTCTCACTTGAGAATCACACCAACTTGCTAATTTTGGCGCCAACTTTGTTTTCACTTTTTTGTAAATGTCATTTTGGGAGAAATATACAAATTCTCCATGTGTAGGTTGAAATGGTCTTTTGAATGCTGTCAATATGAAAATTGATTTGTGAATGGCAAATGCTGAGTCTAGGCTTTATCTGTTGCCACCTTTATGCTGAATCATGTTGCATGAAATTGGTGTCATTCTTCATGCCTTATTTGTAGGAATTCCAGAGGGTTGGCTACACTATAAATAGTCGCACCATCTTACTTGTATTGCATTATGATTCTTATCCATTCCTGTGTAATCATTATTTACTACTCAATTCATAATCTTTCTCATTGTCTTATGTGAACATTATTTCCATTGAGAGAGACATATCATACCAAGAGCTAAACGTCACTTGCTAGTATCTTATTCAAATTATTACACGCCATTTTCATTTGTTAATGAGTGAGAAAAGAGCAAGCTTTTGTGAGGAAGAGTTGTCTTATTGTTTGAGAGAAGTGTGCTATCAACAAGAGCGAGAGGGAGTTGTTTTGGGAAGCTGAATCAAGCTAAATTACTCTTGAAGAAGGCTGCACTGTCATCATTATTTGGGATAAATGATAACATGCATGGAGATTTCTTCTTATTATTTACTTGGAATTGATGTGTTTCTTATGCTGCATGAAATGTCTTTTTTGTTTGAGCAGTAGAAATATTTAATATTGTTTTGAAAAAGGGAATTGAAGTTTTTAGGCTATTTTTATAATGTGTTTTTAAGGACTCCATGATAGGAGAGATTGTTTGACACAAGTATTTAATTATACTAGATATGTTGAAGAGATTGCTTGACATAGGTATTTAATTAACATGTGGTACAACATAGGAATTTAATTATACTAGATATGTTTGAACATGGAATGCAATGTGTTTGTATTTACTTCATAGTAGGAGATGTGTGCTTATCATAAGTATTATATACTAGGTATGATTGAACATGAAAATTGCATATGGTACACTTAGCTTAGTTATTGATTTAACTGGGAAAACTTGTGTTTTCTCCTAGGAGAGGTCATCTAGTATGGGAGAGGGTTTAATATACTTACTAGTTAAGTAGGTTAATTCCAAGTAGATTGTTTTGAAGATAGGTTATCTGGGATGACAAACTATCCATTGAAGGATATACCTAGCTTGGTACTTGCTAGATAAGTAGGTTTATTCCAAGTAGATTATATGGTGATAGGTTATTTGGGATGACAAACTATCCATTGGAGGATATACCTATGCGTAGCTTAAGATAGCCTTAGGTCAAATCGGCCCTGAGTAGTGTATGTGATAGATGATTTCATTCGAAGTATTGAATGAGCTCTTTGATCAAAGTAGTGCAATGTTCGAGACTCCACTTAATTGTGTGATTTTTGAGACTACACTGTCAGTTGACTGTGATACTATATTACAGGCTAGTTTGAGATTGCTGGATTGCACAGGTTCTAGTTATGTAGGACACAACACTATGCTTAGTTGGTTGTCGTTATTGGTTACACTATCAATCTCTTCGTCGAAGGGAAGGGCCATCTATTGAATGATAGATGTGCGGGGGACCGCATTATGAGTTTGTGGTTGGCAAAAAAAGGCCTGAGTGATGCTTCTCCTCTACAACAGGTGATAGAAGAACCAAGATTTGAAAGGAAGGATCTTGGACTGTCTTACATCTATTAGTTTTAAAGCTCATTGGAGCTATGTATGTAAGTGTATGTATTCTTGTATTGTTGTAACTTGTGAAGTTATTGTAATGAAGTGGATTTTTTACTGTAATATGATATGGCATCTTGATCATATATTTTCAATAAAAGAAAGAAATTTTTTATTGCCATGGCTTGTTAGTTTATTTACTCACATGGTGTAAATTTAGAAATTTTTACTGCACTGAAGGGTTGGCACATTACATGTGGTATCAGAGCTATCAGGTTCTACACTGAAACCTATGAGCTCATTACGCAACAATGCATAAACCTTATTAGAAGATAATGGTTGAAAAATTCTTGTGCCATAATGGCAAGAGAAAGAACATAGGGAGGTAAAAAGGAAGATTTTTTTTGGAAATTTGAGTAAGTTGGGACTAGTTAAGATTCGTCCCTGGAGAAGGAACTCCTAAACCAACAACTTATGATATTACTTGGGATTGCCAAAGATTATGCAATCGGGATATGTAGGAAGGTTAGAATAACCCAGTATATACCTTATCCTACAAAATAGTTATATGTCTCTAAGGGAAAGAGGAAGAAATGAGATAACCCTTTTTATAGTGGCAACCTATATAAAGAGTCAAGAATTCTTGGATTTAGTGAAAACACTACGTATCTATGTGTATGCAATGTCAACATAAATTAGATCGAAGTAGGAAGTCAATGAAGGAGTTATCCACAAGGTTGGAGAACTCTTGGCATAAACCTAATTCTTGTGTAAAGATAGGATCTTGCAAGAAAAGAGTTAGTACCTAGGAAAAGAGAAAAGACTGAAATGGTCAGAAAGAAGAAATCAATGATGTGGGCATGAACCAAAATCAATGAGATTATTGGAGTTTTGATTAAGATAAGAGAATGAGACCAAAAAACTTTGGTATCTCTAAAGGTTATGAGAGAAGAGGATTCCAAGCAATTGAATGAAGTCACTTGAAAAGGTGAATATAGGAAAGAAACTTGTAAAGGTAAAACAGGTTAGCCTGACAAATATTTGGATAGTACATAGATAGGTTGGAGTTATAAGGTGAACTCACCAACATGTTTGCAAAAATCAACATTCATTTTGAGGTACCAAAAGAAAATGGAATGCAATATGGCTTTATGTGTCATAACATTAAAAGTTGCAAGGAAAACAACGTTCTAAGATGAAAAGAACATCAACCAATGAGGCTTTGTGGGTATGGATATTCCTCCACTAAAAGGATATTGGAAAGAGAACGGGAATAATAGTGTGCCTCTTAATTACTAAGTTGCTGATTATTCATTAGATCTCCTATTGGATGATGCAAAATATATCGAAAGTTGTGGAGACACTAAGGGGGGAAGGAAGAAAGTGGATTGACTTGAGTTAAGAACCCCACCCAATGAAAAATGTGGGTATGTTTTTGATTTGGAAGAACTAATGACTTATTTGCAAGTCATGATGTCAATTAAGTCATACATTTTATGACCACAAGGAAAAGGTATTGGGATTTTTGGAGAAAGATAAATGGAAAGGTCAAGGATTATGACCTATTATCTTCTCATACTAAATATTTATTTGATTAGAAGATCAAACAATATTATTATTGATGCCTTAGAAGAGGATAGGTGGATAATTTGATCATGATAGGGAAGATCATTGCCTATGGGATTGGCAAGGGAGTATCTAGATTACTTGTGATTGGAAGAAAGTGTCTCTACACTCCTATATACCTTATATGGGGAATATAGATAACGATGTTTTTTTTCCTATACATATGTAGTAATACTACATATTATGAAATATATCCATGTCGTGAAGTGACTTGACACTGTAGCTTACTATGCTAAGAGAACTGGGGAAGACAAGGTTTAGCTATTAAGCCATAAAGATGGAGTGAAAGATAAGGTAGGATGTGACGTTATGTTAACCACATCAAAAATCTCTTTATGAGAATGATTATTCAATCATACTTTATACTAGAATGAAACCCTAGGTTTAAGAATAACCTAATTGGGACAAGAAGTTCATTTGAATAAAGAGAGAGACCTTAGGTTAAGTTTTACCTATTGGGTTAGAAAATGTACTGGACTACTCATTAACACCTTTAAGTTGAGAATAACTTACTAGGTTGAGTTGTACATTTGGTCTTGATTGGAACATATAGGGGTAGAGTAACGTATAACATCAAACTAGTCATTGAGGACTCTATCCTAAGAATTGGAAGGGAATATTGAGATTGAGATTTGCCAATGGGAATGTGTATATCACTTGAGCTTAGAAAATTCTGTGTGGAAAACATAGGTGGGATACCTAGTGAGTTAAAGTACTCCTTGGTTAACTACTTTACACTCTTGAAAGGAAGTCATATTGTTGACAAGACTACTTTGAGTGGCTCTTATATTAAAAAGGATACACTCTCAAAGGGAAGCATCTATTAATATGTCGTGACATCATAAAATTTTCACTTAGCATGAAATGTTGGATATTTTACTAAATAGAACATGGGGTTATTACTTGTACTCAACTAGGATATATCAAAGTTGGGACTTTCCTATATGATTAAGAGAATTCATGGAGTTAACAAGAAACATACATGCTTGGTAATTAGGTATGCAATTTAATTAAATTTGATATCTTCTAGGGACCAACATGAAAGAATGAGGATTAATACTCGAAATTAGTACCAAATCTTATCGGGAAAATTAGATTGAGTTAAAAGATGGATTACATCTTTGAAAATAATTCGAGGATAGAAGAAATCCACGGTATGGATTTCCTAAGATAAATGGGATTTATCTCTGCAAAACTTATAACCATTATTACATGGAATTAAAGGTAGCATGAGATCAAAATAGGTTTTTTCACTTAGTCAAATAATAGACTATTGTTGAATATATAATAGCGTTAATGCTTGTGTATGCATATGTATATATATAAATACAAACATATATATCTATATATATTCAATGACAATATAATAGTTTAAATGATCCATTCGGTATCAAATGATTATGACCTTATGTCTATATTCAGACACACACACACACACATATAGATACATAAGCATTAACGCTATTGTTGGATATGATATTATATAAAGAGTATAAGGTTTTGTTAATAAACAAATATATATAATAATATATATACATATTATAATGAGATGCATTATAATATATATATATATATTTCTATCAAGCATTTTATACAGAGGCGCAACCATAAAGTAAGGTATGACTTTAGATGAACGCCTTAAACCACGTAGGGAGTAGAAGCACATGAGTATAGAAGGTAATGCACAACAAACTAATGGTTGTTATAGAATATTGAATGCAATTTTAAAAGGTATCAAATACAATGCTTGGGGAAAGGAGGTAAAATGCAAGTGTGAAGCATTAAGGAAAGACCAAGTCAAATGAGCAATATGGTGAATAGTGGTTGTTTTGCTAGCCAACACATGAATATGAGACCTAGTCAACGCTTAAGATGCTACATAGAATATGAATTGGAAGTCAATAAGGAAATATACACTACTGTGTATAGAAGCTGCGTGTTACAAGCAAATACACATATTTGGAAGCATAACAATATGTTTTAATTTGCAGGCCTTGACTTGGTCAATTTTGGGAGAAATATACGAATTCTCCATGTGTAGGTTGAAATGGTCTTTTGAATGCTGTCAATATGAAAATCGATCTGTGAATGGCAAATGCTGAGTCTGAGCTTAATTTGTCGCCACCTTTATGCTGAATCATGCTGCATGAAATTGGTGTCATTCTTCATGCCTTATCTGTAGGAATTCTACAGGGCTAGTTGCACTATAAATAGTTGCACCATCTCACTTGTAATGCATTCTAATTCTTACCGATTCCCGTGTGATCATTATTTACTACTCATTCATAATCTTTCTCATTGTCTTGTGTGAATATTATTTCCATTAAGAGAGACACATCATAACAAGAGCTAAATGTCACTTGTTGTTATCATATTCAAGTTATTACTAGTCATTTTCATTTGTTAATGAGTGAGAAAAGAGCGAGCTTTTGTGAGGAAGAGTTGTCTTATTATTTGAGAGAAGTGTGCTATCAACAAGAGTGAGAGAGGGAGTTGTTTTGGGAAGCTGAATCAAGCTGAATTACTGTTGAAGAAGGCTGTACTGTCATCATTATTTAGGATAAATGATAACAGGCATGGGGATAAACCTTTGGAATTTGCATTTTGCTTTTGACATTGGCACGTGCTTTAATTCCTTACAAGATTGCAGAGCGGGGAGAGACATACCTCCCTATGAAGTATCCATGTTTCCTCCATACAAAATCCACATATTCCTTACCAACTATTGAGATCCATTTTTGTATTTGATTTGTATTGGATCTAGAGATTGAGAAGATTGACACTTAGTGATCTTGTGCCAATTTTATTGCAATGGGATCATATAATGGGTTGTCCTTCAAAGATTACATATTGAATTCAAGAACCTTGCATGCACACAATATGAATGGAATGGAAAATAGGTTGAGATTACAATCACATTTTCTTACAAAATTGCCCTGAGACCCATCTTGCTTCATATCACTCCTAATACCCTCCAATTTTCTTTACTATCTTTATAATTTTAGAATTTCTCATAACAAGAAGAAGTCTATAAAAATAGAGGCAAAGAGTAATCCTTGCTATAAAATCAACATTTGAATGACAAAAGAGGAATTCCAAGGGCACGTTTACACTCCAACCCTTCCACAAAATGAAGGGTTGTTCTTGACATGGAAGAAACCCCTTATAGCAAAGACAAAGAAGGGAACTCTATGTTGCTTTAGGTACACCCCATTCATTAAATAATTTATGTAAATTGTAGCCTTCTACCTATAGCCTACACACAAGGTATCTACTATCCCATTCGTCAAATGATTTATTTAAATGTAGCCTTCCACCTACAACCTACACACAAGGGATCTACTATCTAAATCCATGGAAATTTGGTCTACCCAATCATATGGGAGGATCAAATCTGAAATACCATTAGCAAGTTTGACCAATGTAGGGGAGGTGAACCGATTCTAATTGTTCCCCATCACTAGAGGGTAAAGGACTCATAGAGTGTGACTATGGTGATATCTCCTTTTGAAACTCCCCAACATCCGTCCTAACACAAGCCTCTTTTTTGTTGTTTCCCAATAGAAAATTAAGAGCTTGATCCTTAGTGGGAAGCACCTCCTCGAGGACAAGATAATATTTTTTTCATTTGAAGTTTCAAACTTGCAAAAGGCTTTGTAGTTGTGAAAGTGATTAGGGGAGTTTTTGCATTCTAGATAATTTTTATTGACCGTCTCCTCTCTTGTTAGTGCTTACAAATTTCCCTCTATATCTCGCACATTTGTCTTGGATGATTTGAAAAACCTTGTTGATGGAAAAGATTGCCTTTAGCCTTTCCACAACTTGCATCAACCACACTTGGTCTACCTATGAATGACCTAAGTGGCACACACAATAATGAATACAGATGGCAAAGTGAGTGTCTTGTCAACTAGCAAGCACCTCATTATTCATCGAATTGGGAACTACCCCATAAAGGTAGTACTTATCAATTAAAAAAAAAAAAATGACACCAATAGATTGATAAAGAGGATAATACTAATACAATTTGATGATCATTCAAGGGATTCAAGAAAATAATTGATATTAGTGATGCTTGAACTACCTTCTTAGGGATATATTTATTTGGTAACATTTTATTGGAAGAGGAATACCCATATATAATTTAGGAATGCATAGGAACTAGATTTTACTAATATGGTTATTCCAAACAATTTAATAGATCATAACATTATGGTATGATATTGTAAATATTTTGATGAGAAGAATAGAGAAATGAGGGAAAGTGAGGGATAAATTATATTCATCATAAGAAAGAAAATTTGTTATGTGTTTGGATTGAAGCACAAGACATATAAATCACTAAATTTGTAGGTTTTTACAACTAAATATAGGAAGAGTTATTATACATATAATGCTATCAAGTTACTGCATTGTAGACTAATTGATAGAGGTGCTCCATTGGATCCTATTCTATAGCATTAGGTCAACCCTTTGGATGCTACTATATTTAAGTAATATTTTCAAGAGGTTTACCAAGGTTTATGTCAAATCATGGGACTTGATGTGGATGACTGCATAACTATGGGGATGTTATCATTTTATGATGACCACCAAAAATCACATACTAACACTTTGTTTGACTATGAGAATATTTTGATCTAGCATCTACATCAAGATATTATGAATTTCAAGAATGTAGATAACTAAATGAAGCATACAAGATCTAGGAGACACTCTCCTATGCTAAATATTTCTATTTTTGTGACTAGTGTGTGGGATGACAAATTATGAATAAAATATATATCATCCAGTGCTCCCAAGAATGAGTTTAAGCCTCTTCAACCAGGGTCATTTCACATTGATGAATACCATCTCATGTATCCTACAAGAAACTTTAAGATTTATTTGTAGATCCCCACTGAAGAGGTTATGATTTTCAATAACCAATAATTTTTATTAAGATGTTTCTCAATCAATGACATTTATAACTAGAGTGAAAGATTAAGAACAACTAAGGTGATTGGTACCTATTTGAGAAATTCACTACCATAAGAATGTAAGGTATATTTTGATAATTTGGTAGTAAGTAAAGGAAGAAGAGGCTACCAACATGTGTACCATGAAGCTAATGATATGATCAGAAGATACAAAGATAACATGGAGAAATTTATTAGAAGTTGGGTGGACATCTAGTTAGTAGAGAGAAAATATTTTGTTGAAACCATAGTAGAAGGGAGCTCACACAGGGTAAATAACCTAATTTAAAGAATGAAATTACTCATGGAACATGCATATACCCTTGTTATAATACTAGAAGGTTATATGCAAAAAGTTCCTAAATAATAAAAGAATCATGACATACATGTGCCTCCACTTGAGCTAGAAAGTATTGAGCATTCTACTCACACATTACCCACCATATAAAAAATACCACAAATGGAAGTGCAACCTAAACATCAAGAGGATTAAAGGGTGTTAGATTATATGGATATTATTGAAAAAACCTATGAAAGTCCCATATTGACAATTACTTTAACACTTGAACCACAAGGGGAGAAAGATGCAAAAATCATGCCAACTTAGGTTGAAGTCCATCCCCTAGTTTAACACTTTGCTATAGAGGGATCTAGAGAGTTATTTACTCTAGATGACCCCTTGGAACTTAAAATAAGGCCCCCATATAGATTAGATAATGAATATAAAATCCCTCAATCCCTTACTATGGTAGAAAAATATTTGATACTTAAAATATGAAGGCATAAGGCAAAATGCATGCGACACATTTTCATTTGATGATGCCTATTGGTTTAGGTGTACCATTCAACATGCAAATCCCATTCCTTTTAATTGTATTAATGATATATATGATAAATAAGGTCTTGAATCAAAACATCATGGAATGGGCAAAGATGGATTCCCATGTGAGGAAGTGAGCTTTATTTATTATTATTTTATGCTTTGAGATTCTTTGAGATTCCTTGATTATTTTGTAAGAAGACATTAAATTAGGAATGTCATATGGAAATGATTAAAATTAAGAGTTATAAGAAGATCTTCCATGTTTGGTGATATGAAAAGGAATTTAATGCTCTCAAAGAGCACCTAGGATTGGGATCTTTCTCAAATTTGACCATTATAATAGAATTTTTGACATCTATGATATTTGAAAAGGGTGTAAGATGTGTAAGATGAATTACATACTATTTTTAGAGGCCTATGCATAACTATAAGGGTGTTGAAATTTTTCAATGGTTCATGATTTTGGGTTTTAGATTTGGTAAACTATTTATGGTTTCTAGAATCTTATTAAATCTTGTATATTGATGTTATTGGATAGTGGATTTGTATGGTCTTTTGTAGTATACTTATGATCTTAGATTACTATCAAACTAGAGGGACACGTAGATTGTACTTATGTACTTTCTTTAAGGATTGGTTCAAGCTTGGGTCTATTTGGTAGTGGAGTTCTTTCTTGCAAGGGTTTCTCCACATACATCCATGTCGTATATATTTTATGAGTTTTCTAATTTCCAATCGCTTCTCTATTATTTCATTGTTAAATTTTATTGGCTTAATCACATGCTTTATTGGATTTAACACAATACATTGTTAATATTCTTATCATGTTGTTTAGGTACCTTATTTTCAAACATTTGGTATCCAAGATATGGTTTAATTTTAGAGGTAATATTTTCTTGCAATGTTGTGGTTTTTTATGGTTGTAGTGGGAATATTATTTTAATGATTTTGCAGATTAAGTGTGGGGTAAAAGTACAAAGCTATGTCACACTTTTATAAAGGAAATGACCAACACTGATCCAAATTTTTAACATGAATCACTAGAAGTGACGTATATGTTTTGAATTTTGAAATGATGTAAACTAATGAGATGCATATATGTTTTTAACATATTTTATGTTTGTAATTTTTTACAAAAATTAAAAAATTATTTGAATATATTTTTTAATAAAATTGACATTATAATTTAGTTGCTAATAAAATACTAAAAAATGAAGTTACATAGGATGTCGCTCTTTATATAATGTTTTTTTTTTTTGTGTTTTTATAACTTGAAACTTTAGTGCATGAATTTATTTTTTTCTCTATTTTGATAAATATATATTTTTCTAAAAAATTAAAAATTTACGTTTACTAAAAACACAATGTTTCCATGGGATGCCATCTTTTGTCATTTTGAAAAAAAAAATATCTTGACATAAAAGCTTTTCTCTAGTGTATCATATTTTTTCAAAATTTCAAAATAAATTTAAGTATTTTTCTTGACAAGATAATCAACCTTATATTTTGTTGTTGTTGACCTAGTTTTAGTAGAAATAAAACTTAAAATATACACAATAATTAAATATTGAAAAAATATTTTTGAGAACTACATTGATAGATCTACCAAAGGATATCTATATATTTTTTAAAAAATGTTATTTGCATGAGTAAGAGTTGTTGAAACATCAAGTTTTTTAAATAATTTTACTTTTTGTTAAATTAGCCCCAAAGTAGTGCTATAAATGCATTTAGTGGACACTTTTGGATGTAAAAGTTGTGTACCATATCTAACTTAGCTGGAATGAATCTAGGTAAACCATGTGTTTGACCAAAATTATATTCTAGTTAGAAATGCTTGAATTCACTTGCGTTGATAAGTTGGCCAAAAGTGTGAAACAACTTTATATTTTTATCTTGTGGTTAAAGAAGCCTTAGAAGGCACATAACAATATAATATTTTTTTAATGGTTTATGTAGGAACCATGAAAAATAAAAATGGAAGATCTATTGGAGGAGAAATCAATGGATAACTTTGACTTCAAAGTATAAACCTACATTTTTTTATTAAAATTAGAGAAAGATGGACAAAAAGGTAAGATGAACCATAAATTTTTGTCTTGTAGATTTCATTCTCTTGAATGTCTTAGAGGAGGCTATTGCATTCAAGCTATGAAAGAGAATATGATAAATCTATCAAACAAAAAATATGGTAAATAAATTTTATTTAGAGAGAAAATGTATTCCTTAAAAATAAAGGAAGGAGACTATATTTAAGCATTTAAATGTTTTTATTTTCATTTTAAGGCAACAAGGTAGTATTAATGTTAAGCTAGAGGAAGAGCATAGGTGTATTTTGTTACTTAGCTCTTCATTTGAATCTTGGGAGAATATAATTGTTACATTATGTTGCTCTATTATAGATTCCAAAATGGATGCCTTTGTTGGTAGTTTTCTTAGTGAGGAAATGAGGTAGAAATCCATGGATGAGGGTCACAAGGGTGCATTTCATGTATGTGGTAGACCTGAGGAAATATATGGTAAGATAAATAGAGATATAGAGAGGTCCAAGTAAAAAGGATGGCTTAAGACAACTACTAAGAGTAGAGTTAAATGTAGAACTATGGGAAATCGGGCCATAGAAACAAGGAATGTAGAAACAAGAAGTATTTTGAAAGTTCCTCTAATGATGAATCCTTGGAAGATGAAAATGATGCTTTATTCATTTCAGATAATACATCACTAGTGATGATTTGTGGTTAATTGATTGATTTTCCTTGTAACACATGACTTCTCACAAGGAGTGGTTCTCTTCATATAGAGCATATGATGGTGGTGAGTTCTTCCTTGGTAAGAAAAATTCACATCAAGTGGTTGGAAAAGAGATAGTAAAACTTGTGTTAAATGGTGGGAGGATAAAATCTCTCATAGATGTGTTGCACATTCTAGGTTTAACATAATTTTTTAAAAAGTTTTCGAAATGAATAATATTGTAGTATATGCCACATTTGACAAAAGCGGTTATACATTGGCTAGAGGGAATTCAACACAAGTTAAGGGATCTAGAATTTATTCAATCTTGGTGCATCTACTTATCATAACTCAACCTATGTATTTGAAAAATTAGCACCATAGGCTGAGCCACATCAGTGAAAAAGGGCTTAAGATCCTAGTTAATAAATATAAGGTGAAAAGTTTGTCTAGGTATTTTGTATATTTTAATTTTTTGTGAGCACTATGTGTTTGAAAAAATAATAATGTAAAGTTTCATAAGAAAGGTTTTAGTCTTATAAATGTTGCATCAATTGAAAAATATTGTTATTATGTTTCCTTTATCAATAACCACTCATGCTATACTTGAATTTATTTTTTGAGGCATACATTTAAAATTTTCAACATGTTTAAACTAATCCTTTTAAGATTTAAACTTTCTGAAAAGATCCTAGAACGTAAAATCTCATTACAATTTCCATACAATGACTCTATTGAGAGGAAGAAAAACCTCACAAACAAACAAAAATAAAGAAAAAGAAAAAAAACCTTCTTTATGATTGAAATAAACTTTGTTTGTAATCCTTTTTTCCTTCTAGTACTTTTAAGCAACAAATCCTAACTACGTATACTTTATAATCTATAAACTTTGCTTTTTAAGTAATTTATATGACTTAAGTTATAATTTCAACAAGTAAAATAATCAAATAAACTATAAAGTGATTGTAGACTTCTTGATGCTTGATAGCTCTTCTCAAAAAATTCATAAAATGAAGGATTCTCTCCCTTTTCAAGTATTAAAACAGCATCATTATCATACACCTTACTGTCTCCTCGAGTTCAGAAGTTCTATTCAAAGATCATTCATTTCGATGTGCATTACCGCTTGAATTATCACATGGCCTATTGATTCTTCTGTCCATGGGACTTAGCCTAGCACCATGTCCAAACCTATCAATCTTTCCTTTCCCTTTGACTGGTTCTTCAAACTTCTACATATACATAATCCATAGCTTCTCATGACTTCATTATCATTTTGCTTACTCTGTTCAATATGAGGAATACCTATCAATTCAAAATTGTTTTTGTACACACCTACTGGTTTCTCCTGCCAAGCATGAGTCAATGTACATAAATGGTTTGGCACTTAACCTTAATCTTGTAGATTTACCAAAGTATCATCATCTTTTATTTGATAAACATTCAGCTCCATGCTACCAATTACAACATTTTAAAATATTGACCTTTGATTACCACTTTTAGCCATTAGGGCACAAGGAGGAGCATTTCAGCCATGAAGAACCCCCAATGGATCTAATTGTCCATTAAAGTAACTAGATGAAACTATGGAGAGTTCTAGCACAAGCATGCATTCCACATTGCCTTGTTTTCCCCCAAAGCTTAATATTTTTCATGAACCACATGGAACATTTCTAAGGATTACATGATTTCCCCCACATCCTTTTGCAACAGTCACTGTGCAAGGAGTGCACTCTCCAAGATGGCAATTATGAGTTGCAAGATACACATTGCTGAGCAAGGATATGTGCACAAAGGAATAAGTGTTCCACATAGTACTAGAGGAGGAATTGATTTCTTCCCAAATGCACAAGAGAGATCGGTAAAATTGTTTTCAAGACATGGAGAACAGTAGTCATTATGGCAAAGCTCCTGGCAGAAATTTTGACCGCACCTCATCTGTTTCCCACAAGGCATAAGTAATAAATGTTGGTCTCAGTCACCAGTTTGAATGTCAGACAGCCCTTGATGTGACAGAGGATAGCATTTATCATTGCATGAATTCATCTGTGTCGCAGCGTTTTATATCCACTGGAAATCTTTTCACACAAAGTTGTGCCATCCCTCTCTGAATGATGCATGGTTTTTTTCCAGCAACTGACTTTTTGGAAGAATTCCACATCAGCGTCTCTGATCCAAGAAATCAAACAAAGAAGGTAGACCTGGTGACAAATTTATGCACGATGTATTTCTGGCAGGGAAAAGTCTTTTCCATGCTCCTGAGCAGGTTGGCATAAAAGTTCATGCAACTCTTCTTTGAGATTTAGAATGTAATGTTTTATACAAGGGGCATGCTTTTAACTTCTCAGGTAATAAAACACATTCTCTGCATTCTCCTAGATGACATCCCAAGCTGCAATTTTGATTTTGACAGGAGAACATCTTTATGCAAAGGTTCTCACATGCATACACACCACTCTTTCTCTCTATTTCACCGTGGATCTTCAGAACCCCACAGGCGTGGGATTTTGAATCCTTGAAGAGCTTGCATAGTTGTAATTACTTGCATTTCATCCTCATATTCCACAAAAGCAATGCAAGGATTTGCCTCAATCATATGAACTTCCTCGAAACTATGATATTGACAGAAGAACATCTGTAGCATCATATGGGTCGTCTCGTGTGGAAGATTCTGAATGAACAATATACTATTTGGTGGAACGGCTGCCTCTGGAAGACTAGATTTTGATGCTCGAAATGGCAATTGGGAACCCAGTGCTGGTGCATCATAAGCAGATGGATATGCTATATTAGGAATTGCCCCACCTTGTTGATATTTCAGAGTGTTGCTTCCTCTTCCTCCTCCTCTGTTGTATGAAGAAATTAAAATGTGGTTTTGTGAAAATTTCAATAACGAAAACTTTTAACGAGTTTTACAACCCCTTTGGTCAGGATGCCTTATTGTTGCTTACGAGTATGGAAGGCCCTCCTCTCTCTCTCAGTCACATGATCTCGAGGGAAAAATGGCAAAATCAAAATACCAATATTATCATTGTTATCATGGAGTAAGGAGCTGACCTCTGAAACTACATAAAACTTAATTTTTGTCTGAATGTAAACATCTCATGTTTTGCAACCATGGCCACAATTGACTGTGATTTTATAAGTGAGTTGAAACTACAAAAAAATTGAAAACATTGATGAATAAGACTTCTTGATTCAGATATGGAAATTTTCAATTTGATCAAGCTAAGGCATCGAAGGGAATTTGCATGTGACTAGAAGACCAACATTTGATAAATGATTTGGTGACATGTACCATTTAATGAGGGTGAAAAGTTTAAAATTGGCCTACGTCAAAAATGCAGACAACAAGGTGTAAGATAAACTTGTAAGTTGCATTACATTAAATGAGATATTCAAATAATAGAAAATGGAAATATAGAATAAAAAACAGATATCATAACAGTAAAATGTTATAGACAAGGAACTTGAAAGGTGGTTTAATAGCAAGCTCATTAGATAAGATGCTAGTGTGTTACACTATCATTCTTTTTTCTAATGGATGTTCAAGATGCGTGTTGTCACTTAGGTAAGTTTGAAAATAAAAGTTGCAGAATCATAGTCGATTTTGTTTGTTCACCACAAGATAAAGAAACAAATGCCTAGAAAGAGTACTACAAGATTATATATGTGCAAATACACTATCTAAAGCAATTCATTTAAATGAAATGTTAAAATGACAAGATTGTGTTTGAGAATATGAAACCTCAATGTGTTCAAAAGTTCTTGAGCATTTGTAGGATAGATAAAATTATTGGGCCTAATTAGAAGATTTTCTATAGGTCAAGCCCTTATTTTGGTCTTTCTACCTCCACAAACAACCAATAGAACGCGGGGAAAATAGAGATTGCATGTGCTCTTATAACCCTATGTGCATATAGAGTCTAAGAACAACAATATAAAAGTAAATATATGTCTTAACTTTAGATCTATGGAGAGTAATACCCTATAGTGTGGATGAGAATAGAGAGGAGATGAAGCTCACAAGGTGTCAAGAATGGTGTTGTGGACATAAGAAGGCTTACAAGAAATAACAATGATAAATATATTATACAAAACAACATGAACATGAAATAATATCACTTGAAGCACAAAGGATGAGGACAATAATGACTGCAATCAAAACGAATGTTAAACAATTGAAAGAGCTCATAGGAGCCAATATTAGAGTCATAAGAGTGTAACTCAAGTGATCACAAATTCTGGAAAATAATGTAGAATGTTGTAGGTGCTTGAAAGATTTCAAGATTGCATGAGGAATAAGGATTACACCTTGGAAAAAATAAGGAGAGGAAATCACAATAGTTCTTCATCTTCTTGTTGTTTATTACAACTTCTTAACACCATTAAATTATGTATTTATAGAGGTTAAAAACCTTGTGAGGCTTAAAAATTTGGCACTCAGATTTTCTCTTTCATTTCAATCAACTTGACCTTTGAAATTCCCAATAAAACATAGCTTTTTCTTCTAAAAAATGGCATCAAAGTTGCTTCACCATATCCAACAACTTGCTTCTGTAGATTTCTTTGAAAAAACAATAAAAGCATAAACCAAGTCGTGCTCATTCACTCAAAATTGGAAATTGCCGAGTCAATTATTTTCCCAAAAATCGCTAGCTTTTTCCTCCATAAATTGAAATAATAAGACAAGAATGGAATGTCAAAGGTCACTTTCCTTATATACAATTCCTTAGGCATCCAACTTGAGTAAAATAATTAATTTTACTTTACAAGTTTCCTCTACCATGCCAATGGACCCCTTCAACGCTTGAAACTTTGAAATTGTGCAATATAATCACATTAAATTATAACATGGTTTCCTTTGATTTTTGAAATGAAAGTCAAGTCTTGATAAATGGATATTTTTATCTTTACAATACTCCACAAGATTCTCTTGAATTTCAAATTTACAAAAATAAAATAAAATTCATGAAAATAAAATATGCTTTTGATGATGTAGGATTGTTTGTGAGCTTGAATGCTCCTACATCATGAACTTTGAGAACTAGTAGACATCTTTGGTTTCTAAAGTTTTAGAGCTCTATATATAGATACATGAGGCAATTTTTCCACATAGGAATTTGACTTGAAGACAAATGTGAGACTCAAAGAGGAATCAACCAATCAAACCACATGCCATGTTTCAAGATGACATAATTTTTTGTACTTATGATTTGTTCTAGACCTAGCCAAGATCTTGCATCTTTTGAGACAATCTTGCTTAGTTCTTGTGTTGTTCCTTGATTTGCTAGGCAATCTACCAATGTGTTTGCTTCTCTTTAGACATGGTAGATGATAAAGTTGTTGATTTTGCTAAGTAGCTCCATGATTTTTTCTATTCTATTTGAAATTTTCTAGTTAATTGCATTGTTTGATAAGATGACCTTTATTATGATTTGTGAATCACCTTATCTATCTATTGAGGATACTATTTTTGTTAGGAAAATTTTATTCCTTCAAGGATAGCTACACAATCAACCTCATTATTCATTCTTTCAGGGAGTTTCAACGAACAAGCCCATTCAAGGTTACCCTTAGTAAGCATCCTATTCCAGACAACCTGGGGTTTCCTTTTGAACCCCCATCAATGTTTAATTTTATTCTTCCACTTAGGGGTTCTTCCATTTCACCAGTTTCCTTTTAACTTTATTGGATGTTCCATTGGCCTATGTTATAAATTTTGGAGCCTTTAGCAATAGCCTAAAAACCTATATTTTGTTGTCCCACCTGGTGAATTTAAACATCATAATATTATTTTTCATTATTTTAAATATTTCCATATACCAATAT
>VDFB02043655.1:0-60389 GCA_007258455.2 Sequoia sempervirens
CTCTTGCTTCTTCTTGGTCTGAAGTGTATCTAGTTGAGTAGCTATATTATTTATAATGTCTTTCTTGAATTTTGCTAGCAAATGAGTAATCTCCATTCTTGAAACTCCACTGGTAGTTGACTTTCCCATGGAATATTGCTAAGCTCTCCCTTTCTTTGAAGCTGCCCTAGAGTAGGTCTAGCATATTTTCTTGATATCTTCCTAAGGAACTTGGGACATATCTCCTCCTCTCATGAGGTCCAAGGCATCAGTGTAGCTATAATTAATTCCTCTTAGGAAATGTAACTTTTGTGAGTCTTCATTAAGTGTATGGTATGGAGATTTTTGTAGGAAAAATAGAAGCCTTGTAATGTAATATTCTAGGCTCTCATCTTCCTTTTGTTGTATCCTAAAAATGTCACCTCCTCTCATGTCATTTACCCTACAATATTTCTTTTATTTCTTAAGGAATTTTGTTTTCATGTCTTCCCAAGTTTCCACAGTATCTTTGCCTAGGTTCATAAACCATCTTAATGCAGCCTCTTTCAGAGTGGTAGGAAATAGCTTAAGCCTATGGGAATCAATAGTATAATCATAACCTGTGCAGAGTATGTCAAACTAAAATAAAAAGGTATCATGATCTTTTATGAGAAGTTCATAAAACTTTGGGACTGCTGAGGCAAGAATGTTCTTGATGTTGTCAACTTCATTCTGATGTGAAATGGGGAAAGGAAAAGTTGGTTGGTTAGGGTTGTTCCTATTTGCATCACCCATGCTTGCTTGATGTAGTTCCAAAGCAAAGGGGTTCTAAAGCTGATTTTGACTTCAAAGGAGACTCCAAAGCTAGTCATATTAGGATATGCATCAACAAATGGGTGTGGATCTTCTTCTTCTTCTTCTTCTCTTGGTAGGCTCTAAAATTCAACTAGCTGGAATGGATTAGGATTGTTAAGAAGGAATCTCCCATAAGTTTCCCTTCTCCTTCCTCTATGCATGCGGTATCACTCACTATCAGTTAGCTCACACAAAGAATTGGTAAAGAATAAGGGGGGTCATTACTTCCTAAATGAGGATATACTAAGAACTACTTCCAGAAATATTACAACAAGAAAAACTACCAATGACTCCAAAAGACTCCCTAGTTTGACACCATCCTAGACAATGATGCCAAAAATGTTGGCCTCCTAAAATATTTTAATAACTAATCCCTTATAGCCATGATTAGATTGGACATTTAACCTGAATAGATATTTCAATCATCATGAAGGTGTATTTAACTTGTCAACCTATGGACATGAACTTGAAACGGGTCAGCACAATATGTGCACTAGGAAATCAAAGTAGCCATTTCATTCTACATATAAGGAACACATAATGCTGAAAGTAAATTGCCTATAATTGAATGCCATAAATAACAATCATCAATCAACAACTACATCAAACTAAAATGCATAATGGGAATAAAAATCTGAGCAACAAATAGGGCACTACTCTGTCTTCTTTGGCTACAGGAACAATCATAGAATGGAATTCTAGTAGCTACAGGAATAGTTGGTGCCATATTTATAACTAATACTAAACTAAGAAGATAGATTACTCGCCAAGTGGGCCCACTTGGATAAGTATCCTCTAAAACTAATGAGAACTCAAATGCTCACAATCATAACTTTATTTTATTCACTGTAAATCATGAGTACAAAAGAGTAATGTATCTGTATTGCTAAAAATTGGAGAGTGCAAGTACAATATCAAATTGTGCAACCTCTTGAGGAAGGAGCATCAGATCTTTATTTATACTATTAGCTAAACAAGGAAGTCAACTGCATGACTGGGAGGATGCCATTTAGGGAAAACTGAGAAAATGGAGTGATGACGATTACACATGCATGGAATCTAGTCAAACATGTAGCTCCAAATGGATATTTAGCAAAACAATAACACCCACACATGCTCAATCATTAGAATCCACTACAAGGCGGTTACATTTAGTTGCATGAGGAATCTTCTATCGTCAACCTCCTTTGACTTTGAGTGATTCCTTTGTAGGATGTTATGGTGCATGCCTAGCTAGTGGTGTCTTCCTCATCTTAACATATTAAATATTCATGACAATATTAATATGCACAATAACTGCACATCTATAACCACCTTAAGGAACATTCATTAACCACATGAAAAATCAATATAGATAATCCACATAATATGCCAAATGTCACTAAAACTTGTAGAGATAGGATTTAAGTCCAATGTCTATGGTTTGAGGGAAGAATTATGAAAATACCAACATTTAACATCAAAGTCCATAACAAATTCCAAAAAATAAACTATAGATTCTACCCAAAATTGGACCAAAAGCTAGACTCATCAACAAGAAGCCACACGATAGAAACAACAACAAGTGCAAGCAGAAGAACAAGCTCATGCCCAAGCACAAGCACTAGCCTTGCTGCAATAACAAGCCTATCAACAAGCCTTGCAACAACACACACAACAACAAGCATTGATAGCCCAATAACAACAAGCCACACAACAATAGGCCCAACAACAAGAACTATTGGCTCAACAACAACAACAATAGTAGCAATTCCAACAACAACAATAGGCATACCAACAAGCATAGCTCACATAAAAAAAACTTCCAACAACCTTTCATGAACACAAAGCCAAATGCCTTGCAAAAAAACACGCAATCCATCCCATCCTTCATCCAACAAAACATACCTTCTCAAAACACAAACATCCCACCACCTGATCCAGAAAATGACCTCTCCGCATAGGTCAAATTTCTCTCACAATAGATATACGACATCCAATCAAGAAAAGTGAAAAAATCACACACGTAGGGAAATTTGTGCCCCTATCCATTTGATAGAAACATTGCTATGGTTCCATTCCCACCAGGATTCAAGATTCCAAAATTTGACAAATACTGTGGGAAGGGAAATCCTAAGGACCATATAAAATAGTTTCATGTACATTGCATGGAGGTATCCTATGATGATTTTTTTATCTTATGTAGCTTTTCCCTCAAAGCTTGGCTAGTCCTGCAATGGAATGGTTCTCTCGCTTACCTCCCAAAATCAAAAATTTCTAGGAAATCATGGATTTATTCATCAAAAATGGTGTATTCGGTGCTCCAGGGTTTGCTTGCACCAACCTGCTAGAAGACTTCTCTCTGTCTTCAACCAAGAACCTATCAACTTCTAGGCTCTGACTAGACTTAGGTCATTAACTAATCCTTGCTTCAACTCTGTTACAAGAGTCTCTCCTTGTGCTTAAACTTGGAGGACTTAACACCTTTTGAACTTGCAATCTTCTTCCCAATACCTAGAAGGATCTAAGTTTCATCACCTCAAAAAACACTGAACTACTTGCAGGGGTATTGTTGACATTGAAACCATTCATTTTACATCCATTTAGATCCATCTTTGAGGATCTTCCACTTGCTGTCTTACCGATTTCTAGTTTTTGCCTTAAGGAGGCCTATTCGCTTGTAGCCCTTACCAGTCACCTTTTTGCTTTTCCTGTCCAAACTTTCCAAACAACCTAGCAACTAAACTTGATTTCTAGACACCCTTTTTGGACCTTTAAATGTTTCACAGGGTGTCAGACCCCTGTCTCATCCGTACAGTGGATTCCTACAATCAAGGGTAGAAAGGCTAATTGACCTAATTCTTAGGGTTTCAATGTTCTCCTATTAATTTCTCACACACATGGATTGGTCAAGTCTCAATTCTCCTAGTATCCTTGTGTTAGGTCATGTCCCACCTGGAACTATACTTTTTCTGTATAGTACTACCTTCCCCTACTTAAGTTCTTCACTCTTCTCAATCAAACTCCTAACCGGACTATCCTAGCTCGCCTAGGGTTTGATTTTAAAACTACTTGCTTGACTCCACATGATTCCTATGGCTAAGTATTTACAAGTTATTGGATCCCCTATCATTTCAATTGAATTTCAGGGAGATCCCATGGTTAGATCTTATGGGGGAGCCATGAGAAAATTGACTAGACTATACAAAACAAGAAAACCCTCTACAACTTTAACCTATGAACTTAAAGTACTAAATCAACTCAAAGCCTCTTGATTACAAAATGAAATATACTTAAAAATATTCTAAGAACATAGTTACAGTGCTAGATCAGTATTTACAATGCCTTTGATAACTTTGTTTCTTAAGTCACATGGGTAAACACAGAAAAGGAAACAATTCTCTATTTCTTCCAAACCAAAACTTGCTTACAATGTAATCTAACTACTGTCTACGAGCCACCACACCTATTTAGATGCCTTTACCATGTTTCAAGGGAAGTTGATCGATCCCATACTCTTGATTTTTAGGGATTCCAATCCAACTAAGTTGCATGCAACCTAACAATGTTGTCATGCAACTTTACAACATTCTTGCAACTCTACCATCATCCTACATTTTAGGACCTAAATCTCCTTGATCTCGAGCCAACAACTCCATTAAATGTCTCTTGGAATCTTCTAACAATGACCATGTGTTTAGAACACATTAAAGGCTCATCACTCACATTAACCTACTAAACTAATTAAAACAAAAGATGCTTAACAAAGACTAAGCTATGATGACCTTAGTCGTAGTGACTAATTCATTTATTCCACACACAAACAAGACCTTCTAAGGTCCAAACTAAACACACTAATACCCCAACTTGGCTAAGGTCAGGTACAAGCCAAAATTTGATCAAAACAAACTATATTTTAGCCTAGGTGCTCCTGCACCAAAAAACTACTCCTTCAACCTAGACATGGAGGTAAGCCTACAAGAACTATCTAGCCTCAAAAAAGACAAGGTAGAGAAATTTATGGCTTTCTTGCAATGATGTAGATCTAGAGCTAGCAAGAGAAAATGGTCCATGCTAGAAGAGAAAAAAATTGGGACCATTATCTCTAACCTTGAAGTGTGCTTGTCTTTCCACTTGAAAATACAATGCATAACCACATCTAATCAACTAATACCCAAATATCTCAACATTGAAAGGTCCATCATAACAGAAGAGGGAACACCCACATACCAAGATAATCAACCATCGACAAGTGTGGGCCAAGAACAAGAATGTTACCAATGATGGTTTCATTGATACAAAGGTTATTATCAGTGGCCCAAGGTAGAATATGCAACAACAAACATACCAACAAGCATAAATCAACACAGAAAATAATCCACAAACCAACCCATCACAACAACATAAATGCTCAAGGAGAACCACCTCCAAAGAAAAAATATCCCCCAAAACAAAAAATATACACCACTTGGGGAACCAATTGAATATGTCATGCAACAACTAGTACAAGCAAATATCATTAGACTCCTTGTTTACCAAACTTACCAAGAGCCTCAAGTTAGACAATCATTGTATAGCGAGAAGCACCTTTGTGACTTTCACAAAATAAAGGGACACATGATAGGTAGTGGTATGAGACTCAAAAATATGATCCAAGATCTCATTGATGATAAAGTTATAAACATTGAATAACTAGCAGGGAATCAAGATCTCAAAATATACATAAATTTGATTTCAGACCACAATAAAGGAAAAAACAATGGTAAAGGAAAATATTACAACAATTTGAACCATATCTATGACATGGTTGTAGCATCATTGGATGAATGGATAGCAGTTGTTAATATCAAAGGACCTAGAACTAAGTGTGTAGTCATCACACGTAGCGGCATAATTTCTATCCTAGGACCTTCATCACCACCCAAGGCACTAGCTACCAATCTAAAATCAAACCCTAGTGGTTACAGTGTCTTGGAACAATTGAAAAATACCCTCGCCTAGATCTCCATCATATAATTGCTTAAAATCTCACCCACACATAAGGACATCCTAGAGAAGGCATTGGTTGCATCCTCCATTACCATAGACCTTAATGTAGACAAATTTCAAGCTATGGTCAGACATACTACTACACTACATCTCACATTTTCCAAACATGATCTACCAAGCCAACCGTCTCATAATCGTGCACTACACCTCAAAGTCCTAGTCCATAAAATCAAAGTCAAAAGAGTCTTGGTGGATGGGGGTGTGGGTTTGAATATTTGTACTTTACAGCTAATAAAGAATTTGGGATTTTCAAAGTATTTCATTGAAAATTTCGAAGGTATCACTATCAGGGCCTATGACAATCAAGAATGGGTGTCTCAAGGCACCATTCAACTCCCTCTCCAAGTAGGGCCTGTAATCATGTAAACTAATTTCTAGGTCCTTGACCTTGAACTCCCTTACAATATTCTCCTAGGGCACCCATCAATCCATGGGATACAAGTTGTTGCATCCACATTCCATCAATGTGTCAAATTCTCTTACCAGAGTCAAGAAGTCACGATCCATGGCAAACCAAAACCTTTTCATTATTACAAAAATATAGAAGAAAAATACTCTAGAATTTCCCAAGTTCTGAAAAATTATGAGGCACCCACATCCCCTTATGTAGACCCATCCACTTTAGCCTTCACTTCTGAGACAAAGAAAACTACCATTCAGAACATCCCAGATGTGAAGCTTGTAATGCAAGATAATGGGTGTGGGGACTATAAAATGTAAAAAAGTTCCTTTGTGATAGGAGAGTTACCTGAATCTCCTAGATCTCATGGAAGACCACAACCAGTCAACACAACATCTCAGACCTTCAAAGAAGAAGCAACCACCTTCAAAAAGTGGGGAGACCTAATTAAAGAGGTGGTACATGAGAAGGATGTATCAATCCTATTGTATCAAAATGAAAGACCTGCACTTGATCTTCCCATGGAAGAAAACAACAAAGGCCTATAGTTGATGTTTGATTAGGGATACAACAAAAATGAGAAGCTTGAAAAAAATGATAATGGATTGTTTGAACCTATCATTCTTGAGAAGTTCCCTGAGAATATTGGCCTTGGATGTACCCCTACAAATTTAACTATACTTGGAAAAGGTGCTTATGTTAAAATGGTCAAAGCTTCCCCATTAGTACGTGTATAACTTAGTTGTCCCTTCAAGGATTCCCTCTCCAACCTACACATGTTATTTGAGGATTCCTCCCTTTTTGTAATAACCACCATGTCATTTGAGTCAGGTTACCAAACCAATAAACTAAAGCTCATTTACCATCAACTCATAGACTATGACTAATGAAGACCACTGATCTTAGATACATTCAAAAATGATGAGGCTCTTCTAGAATTCATGGGACTGAGGGAGTAGCTACTATATAGAGATCATCAAGTAGGATTTGACATTGAGTTTGATACACATGTGTACTGTGGGGAAATGATTGAATCTCTTAGTTTCAAAATAGAAAATCTAAGAGTAACATCTAGATCTTTAAGTGAAAACCACACTGTGACACTTTCTGCTCCAAAAATAGTAAAAATTAAGGATGTATCCAATGGTGAAAACCTCTTTGAAGCACCAAAGGATGAGGGATTCAATCTTCCCCTTAGTACCATCCATCAGGAAAAATCAATAGTATTGGCAAAAAATGCAACCCAATGGATTTGGGAACCAAAGAAACCCTGCACATCACTTTTTATGTTGAGTCACTTTTGAGAAAAGAACAAGAAAATATAGCTACATTTCTAAAGGAAAGGAAAGTGAATTTTGTGTGGACATACACCAACATTCTAGACCTTGATCTAGAGGTAGTGGTCCATCATCTAGTAGTCTATCGAGAGGTGAAACCAGTAAGACAAAAATTGAGAAAGATGTATCTATAGATTGCCTTATTGGTTAAACTTGAGCTACAGAAACTCCTTATCGTTGGCTTCATATGACCCATCGATTATCCAGAGTGAGTTTCTAACCTCATACCTATCTCCATGCCCACTAGGGGGCATTCAAATCTATACTAAATTTAGAGACCTAAATAAAGCGTGCCCAAAGGATGATTTCCATCTTCCTAATATAGACATGATTTTAGATCTAACAAGGCATGAAATTCTATCATTGATGGATGGGATTTCAGGATACAACTAGATCATGATTTCAAAAGATAATAACATAAAACAACTTTCACCTACTCATGGGGGACCTATTGTTGGAACATGATTCCATTTAGTTCAAAGGATGTTGGAGCTACATACCAAAGGGCTATGACTCTAATTTTTCATTACATGATCCATAAATCTATAGAGGACTATGTGGATGACATACTAGCCAAATCAAGAAAGTTTCATGACCACATATCAATATTGGGCCCAATTTTTGATATATTGGAAGAATATAAGGTAAGGCTCAATCCCAAGAAATTTATCTTTGGCATACAATTAGGAAAACTCCTAGGATGTATTGTATGAATGAGAGGAATCAAGATAGACCTTGCAAAATTCAAAGAAATCCTCGACATGGAAGCAACATGAACACTAAAACAGTTGAGGGGGCTGCAAGGAAGGATTCAATGAATCCATAGATTCATAGCATAATTAGCTAATAAAACCATCCATATTCTCATCTAATCCACAAGGGGTAGCATACAAGTGGTATGAGAAATGTGATCAGGCGTTCAATCAAATCAATGAATTCTTACTGACACTACCGGTCCTCATGCAACCAATCTACAACAAACCATTGATCCTTTATATATTAGCTACAACAACCACACTTGGGGCTCTCTTTGCTCAAGATGATGAAATAGGGAAAGAAAGAGAAACTTACTATATCATTAGAGATTTTTTGGGATACGAGCTAGACTACACATTCATCAAGAAATCTTGTCTTGTAGTAGTGTTTACCTCACAAAAGTTTAGACACTACATGGTTTATCATCAAATTAAGCTCATCATTAAGATAGACCCTCTCAAGTATCTACTTTCTAAAGGATTTCTCATAGGATGAATGGATAAATGGCTCATGATCTTGACAAAATGTGATATTAAATATGTGAAGTAGAAATCTATCAAGGGGGAGGTCATCATAGATCAATTGGTTGAGGCGCCTATATATGTTGAGAACCTACTAGTATCAGAACTTTTAGATGAGTCAATTTTTAACCTTAGTGTAGTAGACCATTGGAAGGTATACTTCCATTGGTCATATACTTAATGTGGATTAGGAGAAAGAATCCTCTTTATCACACGAGAAGGAGATTGTATCCTAGAATCATACAGGTTATCTTTCCCTTGTACTAATAACATTGCAAAGTATGAAGCCCTTGTCATAGGACTTTGGATTGTAGTACAATGGAAAATCATGGCACTTAAGGTCTACGGAGACTCACAAATGATTATCAATCAAGTCAATGATGAATACAAAACTAAGGATGATAAACTTATCCCGTATAAAAATTTGGTGGAGGATCTCAAGGAGTTCTTCATCAACATAACATTTGAGCCTTATACCAAGGGTGAAAACAGAGTAGGTGACACTATGGATACAATTGGATCATTCCTGGATATCCCATGGAACACCCATGAACATGAATTCCTTATAGAGTATCTTCTCATACCATCTTTTGAGGTACAAGACTCTAGGTTCATGTGTGAAATTATTGGTCTAGTGATCCATGGTATAATGGCATATTCACCTACTTGAACATAGGGGTCCTCCCCACCGACATCACCCCAAAACTCAAGAGAAACTTCATTAAAAATTCATCTCACTTTTTCATCTTAGGTGACACCCTTTACCATAGTAGTATCGAAGGAACCCTATTGTGATGCCTTAACCCTAAGGAAGCTTTGATTGCTTTAATAGAGGTACATGATGGAATTTATGGTTCACACTCTAGTGGTATAACCTTGGCCAAGAAACTACTGAGGATGGGGTACTAATGGCCTACTATTGAGAAAGAAGCTCACAACTATGTCAAAAAATGCATGCAATGCTAATAGCATGTAGACCTCATCCATGCACCAACTCAAGAGCTCCAACCGATTATAACACCTTGGCCCTTTTCACAATGGGGCCTCAACCTCATTGAAAAAATTACACCCACCTCATCTAATGGACACAAGTTCATTATCACCACTATAGATTACTTCAAAAATTAGTTTGAAGCCATCCCAATGACCTACATCACAAGGGAGCAGATTTCCAAATTCATCCTAAATTACCTCATTTTTCATTACGGTGTTCCCCGAGCCCTTATCTCTAATAATGGAACACCCTTCAAAAAATAGGATTTCCATGAGTTATGTGAAAAAATCAATATCCAACATCACTTTTCAACCCCATATTACCCCCAAGGTAATGGAAAAACTGTGGCATCGAACAAGACTATCTTAAAAATCATCAATAAAAAAGTCAATGAAGCTGGTTGTATTTGGAACCTATAGTTGAACCCTACCCTATAGGACTACTAAATGAGTATCTACACACCTATAGGTAAAACCCATTTCTCCCTAGTCTATGGATCATAAGCCATCCTTCCCATTGAGATTGATCTCCCATCCTTGAGAATATCATTGCAAAATCTTATTACTGATGAGGAGTATTGGGTGTCATGGTTGAATGAGCTAGAATTGTTGGATGAACGATGCATGGATTCTTTGAACCACCTATAGGTGTACCAAAACCACCTTAAATGGAAATATAATAAGAAGATCAAGAGTTGGTCCTTCCAAGTAAGAAAGATCATTTTGAAAGAAAATCAAAAGAATGTACTAAATCTAGACAGCAAGGGAAAGTTTGAACCAAACTAGTTGGGACCCTTCATCATTATGGCAAGCTACAAGTCAAGGGTATATCAGTTATCCACACTCAAAAGGGAGCCTCCATAGGATCTCATCAACAAATCCCATCTCAAAAAGTTTTATGCCTAAGCCTGTAGGGTATAAATCCAAAAATACAAAAAAATTAAAAAAATTAAAAAATTAAAAAAATCAAAGAAAGGATTAAAAAAAGTAAAGAAAAAAAACTTCCTCTAGTGAAAACCACGTTGGGGGTGCTTTGGGAAAGTACCTTTGTGAAAACCTAGAAATCAGGTGCCTTATATAAATAAGCACTTTCCATCCACCATGGATTCTTTGGCCTGTTCTACACCACTTTCCATCACACTCCACCCATATTTCTTTCATCACCCATCCACATCTGCATCATAGCTTGATCTTGTGTTGGTATCATGTTCCATCTTAGTACTTGGCATACTTATAAGGTAAGTTTGTCTTTCCTATATCGAGGAAGTCTATCACATCACGCTGGGGGCATATTATTATACCTACACCAAATATTATTCCTGTATATCCTTGAAATATTCCTTGAAACATTTCAAGAAAATCCAAGAAACCTTCATAAAATTGAGAAAATTCAAAAAAATTCAAAAAAATCAAAAAATCAAAAAACCATTTGAAAACATATCAAAAAAATCCAAAAATAGGTTGCAAACAAAAAAATTCAAAAATAGAGTTGTCATGTCAAACTATGTCATCTCTTAGCTTGAGTGTATGCAAGGCTAAGCATTGATCAGCCCTCAAGACATTAGGTCACTCCTTTAGAAGTCTTTCATAATAAACTGACAATTTGTTTGTTCATATCTTCATCAATAAACCAGTCTATTTCAGTCAAACTATGTGGTCTCTGCATGTATAACATAGGAAAGGATAATATTTGATCAGCCCCCAAGGCCCCTAGGATAGGTCATTAGGTTAGGTTCTTGGTCACAATATTAGAAAACACAAAAACATTGGAAAGTTGGAAATCAAAACATTTGTAAAACATTTTAAAACTCAAAAATAGCCTCAAAACATTTTAAAATACTAAAAACATTCAAAAAACCAAAAATTGTCTATCCCATTTCATGTTCAACCGCCATAAACATCCACCCATGATAAATCCATCATCATCTTCAACCTTTGGTAAAAAAATTAGAAACATGTATGGAAAATTTAAATGTGTAAACTCAAATGTCAAGGTCTTAGGTCTAGGTCAATAAGTAAACAAGTTGGTAAACTCTTGATATCAATAACCCATCATCCTGTTAGTCTCAAAATCATCTGATAACATCATTTCCTAGGATGCATCCTTCCTACAATGGACATCAACATCAGAAATCACTGTAGTTTAGTCCTTGCTACAGGTATGAAGAACATTAGCTTGTTTGTTTATTTGATCTTTTCTTTTAATTTATCTTATTTCACTCATTCCAATGACCTCTCAATGATGTCTAATCAAAATGATTTAAAGAGAAAGGAATGGGGCATTGATCATTATCTTTCATTTGCAGTGTTTTTTAGATAATCTTGTAATATAACCTTGGTCATGCTAATTTTGTTTAGGATGTAGGGAGGATGTTTGGATATCTTGTTGAATACATTGGGAGGCTTTTCCTTTGTCTTTTGTTCCAAGATCTTTGAAATGCCTACAGTACACTCTAACAAGGTTTTGTATTGCAGGTGTGAACAAGATACTCCTATTTGTTTGTTATGTTAAATTCCATCGCACTAGATACCACAATATCCTGGTTGTCTATAACTTGATGCATTGTATGATCTATGTGTGTTATCAAACATAAGGAAACTTAAGCTCTTTATGTCCCCAATCCTTGGATAAGAAACAAATCATCATCACTCATCATTATCTAATAAATTATAAATGATTCATAGAATTGTTGGACTCATGTATCTTCTCAGACTCAAGGATTGATCCCTCTATTTCTTCTATCCTCTCCATATCCTAAAAAGGTATCATGACATTCAAACAAAATTAATTTGCATCCATCATGCATCCACAAACTTTTAGCATCCCGCATACCCATACATATCATCATAACAGGAAACATCATCCATACATTGCATAATCATTTAAGGTGTTTACATAATATAGATTTGTTATTATAAAGCATCTTAAAATTATCACATTTTGCATCATCCATACATACATCATAAATCATCATACACTATATGGAAAAATATACTTAAAAAAAGTAAACATATTCATCACATTACACATGCATTATCATCAACATAATATAGATTTTCTATTCTAAGCATCTCATAACATAAAATTTGCATTATCATCCATCACATAACCATATAAATGCATCCATACAAATAGATCCATCATACATTACATATATCATACATGCATTGATAGTATCACATCATAAAACATATAACATCATAGAATAATCATTAATTCCATCCATCCATAATGCATTCATACACCCATAACACATAAGATAAAATAAATAGCATCACATCATATAAATTGCATTAGACCCATCTCACATATATATCAAAAACATTGAATGTCATGATATGATCAGAATCAGATATATAATGTCATCATACGAAATATACAAGAGGCTAATCAAAACTCAACCAATGAATGCATATACATCATAAATCAAGTTGTACATCAAAAAAGTGTCTAAACAATGTTGGTGCCCTAAGCTCCCCTCACTCTGTCGGCCATTGTGGGGACTTCCTCACCTTTGATGGTGGGAACCGAATGGTCTAACTAATGGCCTCACATGAGACCTACTCAGTACAACCTTGCTAATGTGGGAGAAATTTGGCTCCCGATGCTCTTAAGGACAAGCTCTATAATACAAGGCCTCCTACATGGCTCGCCCATACATCTCTACAGGGACTATGGCTCAACCTTGGGTCTATTGTGATACTTCCTCCTACTATTTTCTCCATCATCTCTCAAGTGCTAAACCAAGGTCCACATGCTATCTCATCTCAAGCTCCTATGCCATCCCATGTCTCACCTGATCCCTCTCTTGGGTCATATCCTGAATCTGAGCCTATTCCTACCATAATTTCCCTATCAATAAATGTACTTGTTCTTGCAACAGTGCTATTTGTGCATCCCTAGGATAGGTACCTAGTGGCAGCTACTATGGAGGATGTTGGGGTGGTTTTTGGGGTGTCATATGTCTCACCAAAAGTAAAAGGGGTGGCACCTATCCATCATGCTCATAGTGTTTATCATTCCCATCATATCCATCTTGATCATCCCATGGCTAATGGGGTGGCTGCTATGGAACCTATCCTATCTAGGGTCCTCTAACCCATTCCCCACTTGTTACTAGCACAATTAGCAAAGTCAATCTAATAGGAGCATGGGCCTGCTAGTATGCATCATATGCTTGTGTAGTACCTACATCTATAGGACCATCAAAGTACACTAAAGGCTGCATGACTAATTACCTGAAATCATTGGTAGTGACCCAGGGCCGGATCTGCTACCCCCTTGCTATCTCCCAAGCTTGACGTGCAAAAATAGATCTATATGCTATATCAAGATGCACCTAATTTAGCATATAGAGCTATTTTTGTAGGATGAGCTTGGGAGATAGCTAGGGGGTATCGGATCTAGCCCCAGGTCACTACCAATGATTTCAGGCAATTAGTCATCTAACCTTGGTTGTACTTTGATGGTCTTGTAGATGTAGGTACTACACAGGAATATGATGCATACTAGTAGACCCATGCTCATATCAGATTGAATTTTCTAATTGTGCTAGTAACAAGTGGGGGATGGGTCAGAGGACCCTCGATAGGATAGGTTCCATAGTAGCCACCCCATCAACCATAGGACGATCAAGATGGATATGATGGGCACGATAGACATGATGGGAATGATGGACAAGTGCCAACCCTTGTACCGTTGGTGAGATGATGGAACCCCACCAACCACCCCAACATCCTCCATAGTAGCCACCACTAGGTCCCTATCCTAGGGATGCACCTATTCCTAATATAGCTACTATGGATAGGGAGCTAGTGGTAGCTACTATGGAGGATGCTTGGGTGGTTGCTGGGGTGCCATTTGTCTCACTAGCAGTACAAGGGGTGGCACCTATCCATCATTCCCATCATGTTTGTCATGCCCATCATATCCATCTTGACCATCCTATGGCTGATGGGGTGGCTGCTCTAGAACCTGTCCTATCTAGGGCCCTCTAAACCATCCTCCACTTGTTACTAGTACAATTAGCAAAGTCAATCTGATAGGAGCATGGGCCTACTAGTATGTTTCATATGATTGTGTAGTACTTCCATCTATAAGACCATCAAAGTACACCCAAGGCTGCATGACTAATTGCCTAAAATCATTGGTAGTGACCTGGGGCTGGATCCACTACCCTCTAGCTGTCTCCCAAGCTCGTCGTGCAAAAATAGCTCTATATGCTAAATCAGGTGCATCTTGCACCTATATGAACTGTTAGGAAACCCTGTCAGGGAGATACCACTCAATCATGTGATGATCATGCCCCGACATGTATCTAGTCTCAAAGAAATAGAATAATTTCTCATCATCATCATGCCACCTATAGAAATGGAGCCAAGGATTGCATTAAAAAACTATCATCTTGTCGATAACCCACCTCTAGTGTAGGATTCTTGTGTAGTGCACTATGGTAATACCTCCATATCTATAGAATTTTGGATCATCATGATTTGTCTAAACATGTACAATGGTGGGCCTCAATATGGCTATGTGCTCTTAAGCCAAGATGTGAAGTAGTGTCACTCTCACTCCAATGTTGTGGGCCTCATAGTATGCAACCTGGTGCATATCATGATATAGTGAAGTGAGGAAATCTAGCCCCCAGGTGTAGATGGCCATCTCCTCCATCATTCAAGACCAGATGATGCCCCATCCAACACAACATCCATGTGCTCATTTGTCAGGAACAAGGACTCTCAAAATTAGTGTACCAATAAATAAAGTCAGATCTAGGGTGATCCCCTCATTGTGATCCAAGTAAAGCTAACCACTTTCCACCTCATACTAACCCATCTCAAATAATTGAAATATTTCATCACCATCAACCTTGACATCATAGATGATCCACTTAACATGTATGGGGATCCGTAGGATCTTCCATACATCCTCCAATGTGACTGTGGCCTCTCCTATTGGTAGATGGAATTCTCACTGCGCCATCTCTCCACTAGTGCAATCATCATGTCCAAGTACATTTGAACTGCAGGAATCTGTAACACATGGTCGAATCTAATCGAACTGAGGAAAATAATGCATCATCAACCAGGTAGCTCGCTCAGTGTAGTATCCAACCCTTGTGCTCCCTTGAGTGGAGTACATGAATGACCTCCTGCATTCAAAGCACCAATGACATCAAAATTAATCAACCTGACACATTTTCAAAAATTAAAAATTTGTAAACTGCAAAGGTGAGCCAACTTTTACAAAGGTAGTGCTATGTGTTTTCACAAAGATGACACTATATTTATAAGTGGTTCTATATCGTTGTACTATAGAAAAATGGATCATTGACATTTTCATGGTCTTTTAGCTCTTTCTCTCATAATCCTTTGTCTATTTTTCTTTGATTTAATGTTTCAATGTAACTTATGCATTCACATTAGGTCCTAAATATTCAAATTATGGTATCTTGTGAAGGTGTTGTGAAGTGTTGTAATACATTTCTACACTTTATTGGACTCTTTTCATTACAATTCACCTAAAAATTACCTTTTCATGACTTATCAAGTCCTATTCTAAGGTGTTGTAAAGTCTTGTAAGAAGATTTCATGTTTTTCTAGGCTTAATTTCATTATTTAGACCTTTCTTATGCTTTATTTGACCCCTTTATGCACTCATAAGGATTAATTAAGTGTATTTTTGAATGTAAACCTAACAAGAAACATTAATTACAAGTTAATTCCCAAAACCCACTTACAAGCCCAAGGCGGGACCCATTTTCCATGGGTGGCGAATGGGTCCCTCTTGGCTCCAAAATCAAAATAATTCAAAGTTTCTTTCAATGTTTTATTTAAAAATACCTTATGGTGGCCTGTGATGAGGTATCATTGGGTTATTAGGGCATAGATGTGTATAAATAAGTGTTTTTCCTCCTCATTTTACATCTTCCAATCATCAAGTTCACTTGCATTCATCAATTAGTATTCAAGCACTTTGCATCATTTAATCAAGCATCAATCAAGCATCTTGGAGCAACCATTTACATATCTTCAGATTTCTTCAACAAGGTTTTGGTGAGTTTAGGACATTTTTATGTTATTTATTCATCTTTCCTTGTTCATTTCATTCCATTTCTTCATTAAGGGTTTGATTACCAAAGTGGGATTTGACCAAGGAAAACCCCTCCACTCTAACCCTTAACCATTTTCCCCCTTTTGCATGTGTTTTTGTAGACTTATGTATGCAGATTTATCAAGAAATTAGGTGTTGAAAGGTGGTAAATAAGTAAAAAAAGTGTTTCAACTCAAATCAACCCTATTTCAAGCTTGGAGACAACCTACAGTCTATTTTCTATAGATTTAACTCTGTCAACCCGATAAGAAGACAAGTGTAGAAATGGAGCTGCAAAATTGACCTTTGATTTCATAGAATTTTGGGAGAGGACTGATTCACCATCAATGGAAAATGAGTCCCACCTTAAGGCTAAAAAAGGTTATTTTTTTAGATTGCATTTTCTGATAGTCGAAAACCTATTTTAGGAGATTTTACCAATAGCAAGACTGATTCACCACCAGTGGCGAATGAGTCCCACTAGTAATTTGTAGTGATTTTAGCAACATTCCACAATCTTCTCATATCTTCAATCTACCTTTAGGTGCACCCTAATCAACCTCTTTTAGTTTTTTCTTACATTTATTCATGTTTTAGTTCATTCTTGCATCTCACTATGTTTTCATACATTGCATATTTCATAGTTTTTTCATCAATAGTCAATAAATTTCATTAGTTAGTTATATTTACAGGATTACATTTAGTCATATTCACATCATACAATCCTCTATTTGAGTGAACCACTTCAATTTTAGGGTTCTATCTCCCTCCTTTTAAGTGAAAAATCCTAAGAGTGCAAGAGTCTAAGTCAATAGTCAACCTTAAAATATTTGGTAAACATTTTGGTGAACCTACATATAGAAAAATTTATCTTTCTGATTACAATTGCATCTTGCATCCTAGGTGTCCTTTGCATCAACATTCAATTAGGTTTTTTTTTTTTTTTGCATCCTAGGGTTTCTCAAATTGCATTAGTGAAAGACTCATTTAGACTTCATTTTTGTATATCATATCATTCAAAAATTGAAAATTTGCATTTGCATCCTCATTTTGCATCTGAAAAGTATTGAAATCATTTTAATTTTTCTAAAAGAAATAAAAAAAAATATCATACCTAGACTCATTCGCCACCCTGGGTGAATTAGTCCACCTGCACATTTTAAACAACATTTTCAGACATTTTGTGGGTATTTCTTGCATTATAGTTTTTTTGTAGTTACTTTTTGTTAAACTTTCTTGATTGTTTGTTTTCTCTTATTTCTTTCATCTTAGTTTACTTTTCTTCATTTTCATCATGGCTTTTCCTTTGAATAAGTTTTGGAATTCACTGAAATCCTTACTAGACATGTCTAATTATGCCTTTGGCTATGATCCTAATGACCTTGAGCTTCCTCATGCTACTTCAACTCCTCATGATTGTCTTCCTCACGATGTAGACATTATTGGAGAAGATGATGATAGCATGAACAAATTCTTAAATGAATGTCTTGATAACCTTGAAGCCAATGTAGCCTTTTACCCATCCATGAAGTAACAAGATCTTCCTAATGTTGCACCTCTTGATCACTTTGGATGCCTAAATCCTGAAACAAATGAAGGACCTAAGTTCCCTCCCATAGGTGAACCTAGTTCCTCTAAACAACCACATCCTCAACCATTTTATGATAACAAAGTCACAAACGCTCCCATAAACCTTGAAGAAACATATGGAAAAGGATTTACTATACTAAGTAAACAAGGTTGTGACGCAATAAATGATCATAACATTCATCAACTTCTTGAACAAAAACCAATAGAATAAAACACAACAAGACTAGGATATAAAGATCCTCATGAAAACAACCCTCCTTTTGAAAATTGGAGACTTCGAGATGATGGTACAGTGATCTTTTATTCTCCTCCTAACCTAAACATTCTCCTTCCGCATGAACAACCATTACCTGATTCCAATGACAAGGATGCTAGGATCCATATGGGTTCTCTTCCTTCCATTCATGAGAAAGGAGAAACTAGTAAGAGAAAATAACCCTATAAATTGAAGAAACTAAATTTTCCCCTCCATCCACCACCTAAATGTGAAAGGAAACTTCAATTTCTTTTAAAACAATTCCTTATACTCTTACCACCTATCAATAGGTTGGCTATCCATCCTAAAGATTCTAACATACCATATTACAAATATCATCATCTTCTTGGCCAACGAACTAATGAATGTCAGACACGGAAGGACATATTGAACTAGTATCACTTTACTGATATCGATTGCTATCCTATTATCCCTTAAACACCAAATACCTCTTATCATGCCATAGTTTTAGAATTTTCCATTCTCACTATTGCATGATCCTTTCCCATCACCTATCTTGGCTAATTCTTTGCTTACACTCTGTGGAGGAAAGAAGTTGTTAGCCTTGCATTTGTAATGCATTGGTCTTTTGTCTCTTAGCTGTGTTATTCACCTTCTTAGACTACTTAAGAATGTGAAGTCAATAAATCGGTTAATGGTTGACTTAAATTTGTATTACTAGTTCCTTTTTACATTTTCCTCTTTTTTCTGGGTTGATTGTATGTGCGTAACATGTTCCCCTATAATGTGCATTTTATGTTCTCCTTGTTTGTGAAATTCTTCTATTTGTACCTCTATTCTTCTATATGTAGTACATTTTTCATTTCCTTTCTCACTTTTTTTTTTTCTTCTCCGTTTGGGTATGACGTAAAGCATTGAGATTCCCTATGTCTCTTCCATGTTGACCCAAACAATCCCTTTTTCCTTTTTACTTTATCTTTTTCTTGTGTTTTTCATTTTGGGGATGACATAAGGCATTGAGACCAAAATTTCTCATTCATGTTGACCCAAAAGCTTTTTCTCCTTTTTTTCCTTTTGGAGATGATGCAAAGTGTTGAGACCACAATGTCTCTTCCATGTTGACCCAAAATAGACTTTTTCTTTTCTTTTGTTTTTAGTCTCTTTTTGTCACCCTTCTAGTTCCATGTGCTTTGGGGAATGATGATAGTTTTGAGCTCTTTAATAAAAACATCACAACAACAAACATACTGACCCCAAATCCATAGATCCCTTATGTGTTTGGTGTGTTCCTTTCTAGGGGGAAATCCTCCTTTTCTTTTGTTTTCTTTTTCATTTACATGAAGCAACCTAACTTAGAAACATATGACTTGGCATGGGGGCTTTCCAAGTTGGATCTCATGTCTTGTTTTCTTTAATTTGGATTTTTCCTTTGCTACATTAAATAAATTTCTTACAAAATGGTGTGTAGAAATTCCATTAAAGTGGGGGGCATAGATTGGCATAATTCATCCACATTCTTGGTTCTTAGTATAGCCTTGTCACTTCATACAATGCGTTCATCACTTTTTGGATAACATTGGGTGTGATGTTCTTCATAAGTGTGATCTATCTTAGCATATTAGATTCCTCTTAGTGGCCCAATGTGATGCACTATATCCCCTAAGTTGTGAAAATTTTATTCTTTGATTGGTCCTCTCTTGGATACATTAGACACAATGTTACCTACATGACAAACCTTGCATGAACTTAACAAGAATCCTTTGAACATATTTTACATGTTGCATTTTTACATTTTACATCTTTTCCACCTTGCATAACTCAACTTTCATTCTTGTAGTACCTTGCCCTTTGTTCATGGGTTCTAAACATACGAAGCTTTGTTTGTCTCATGAAGCACAAACTGACATTTTCCTTGTGGCGCGTTGTTAAGGTTATTAGGAGGTATAACTTTAATATGGTTGAGCAGGAGGCCCATTCAACAACACAACTTTTCCCATAGCCACCTATGTGTTTGTGAGTGCATACCAACTAGCGTATGTACTTCATATTTTTGGGTCTTCTCACCCGACGGACCACCATGAATTATGTCATCTCATAGTGAGTATGCATTCTCTTTATCTCACAAACATCTTAGATCTAATCCACAACTAGTTGGAAAAACAATCAAAGCTGGATCTGATTCTCCCTTTTATTCTTCTTTGTCACATTGTGTGTTCCTTTGTTCTTATGTTTAGTTTTCCATGGGATCTTCATCTTAGGGGTTTGTCCATCCCTCTTTATTTTTGTCATTCCATCTTGCTAAAATAAGTGCATTTCGATCCCTCTCAATATGCATGGCTACTTTAGTGTGAGTTTGAAGCAACTTCATCCTCTCACTAAAGTGGGGGCTAAATGTTTCATATAAAAATGGATCATTGACATTTTAATGGTCTTTTAGTTCTTTCTCTCATTATGCTTGGTCTATTTTTCTTTGATTTAATGTTGTAATGTAACTTATGCATTCACATTAGGTCCTGAATATTCAAATTATGGTTTCTTGTGAAGGTGTTGTGAAGTGTTGTAACACATTTCTACACTTTTCTGACTCTTTTCATTACAATTCACCTAAATATCACCTTTTCATCACTTATCAAGTCCTATTCTAAGGTATTGTAAAGTCTTGTAATAAGATTTCATGTTTTTATATGCTTAGTTTCACTATTTACACCTTTCTCATGCTTTATTTGACCCCTTTATGCACTCATTAGGCTTAATTAATTGTATTTTTGAATGTAAACTCGACAATCAACATTAAATTCAAGTTAATTGCTGACACCCATTACAAGCCCAAGGTGGGACCCATTCGCTATGGGTGGAAAATGAGTCCCTCTTGGCTCCAAAATAAAAATAATTCAAATTCTCTTTGGAGTTTTTATTTAAAAATACCTTATGTCAGCCTGTGATGATGTATCATTGGGTTATTAGCACATAGATGTGTACAAATAACAGTTTTTCTCCTTATTTTATATCTCCTAATCATCAAGTTCACTTGCATTCATCAATTAGCATTCAAGCACTTTGCATCATTTAATCAAGCATCAATCAAGCATCTTGGAGTAGCCATTGACATATCTTCAGTTTTATTCAACAAGGTTGTGGTGAGTTTAAGACATTTGCATGTTATTTATTCATCTTTCCTTTTTCATTTCATTCCATTTCTTCATTAAGGGTTTGATTACCAAAGTGGGATTTAACCAAGGAAAATCCCTATACTCTAACCCTTAAGCATTTTTCCCCTTTTGCATGTGTGTTTGCAGAATTTTGTATGCAGATTTGTTAAGAAATTAGGTGTTGAAAGATGGTTAACAAGTCAACAAAGTGTTTCAAATCAAATCAACCCTATTTCAAGCTTGGAGACAACATACAGTCCTTTTTTTGTAGATTTGACTCTGTCAACCTAACAAGAAGACAAGTGGAGATCTAGAGCTACATAATGAATCTTTGATTTAATAGAATTTTGGGAGAGGACTGATTCACCATCAATGGTAAATGAGTCCCACCTTAAGGATGATAAGGGTGATTTTTTCAAATTTGAGTTCTCGATAGTCAAAAACCTGTTTTAGGAGATTTTACTAGTAGCAGGACTAATTCACCATCAGTGGCGAATGAGTCCCATTGGTGATTTGCAGTGATTTTACCAGCATTCCAGAATCTTCTCAGATATTTAATCTACCTCTAGGTGCACCTTGATCAACCTCTTTCTATTATGTTTTTCATTATTCATGTTTTAGTTCATTCTTGCATATCTCACCATGTTTTCATACATTGCATATTTCATAGGTTTTGCATCTATAGTCAATCAATTTAATTAGTTACTTGCATTTACAACATTGCATTTAGTCATATTCACATTATAAAATCCTCTATTTGAGCAAACCACTTCAATTTTGGGGTTCTATCTCTCTCCTTTTAGGTAAAAGGTCCGAAGAGTGCAAGATAAGTCAATAGCCAACCACAAAATTGTTGGTTCAATCTCAAAGGTAAATCGGTATTTTGGGGAAACGCTATAACCTTTCGAGCCCATGCAATGCTCCACCACATAGGGGAATCAACATTTAAATGTGGTGCTCTACTGATCCTAGGTCACACGATGATATGTCACATAGGAAAGTCAATATTTAAACGTGGTAGTCTACCCCTACTAGGTCATGCGATGCTTTTTTCACATAGGAAAATTAGTATTTAAACATGGCACTTTCCTGCTCCTAGGTTGCATGATGCTATTTCATAATGGTGGATTGGCATTCTTTGTGTGACCTTAAGACCTTCCAGCACTGCATAGTGCTATCCTACAAAGGTAGATCGGAATTGACAAAAGCAACACTGATTATATCATTTTCCACACCCTAGAGAGCCAATTTTGGTCAACCTAATGGGACCCTAATAAATGCACTTAAACACATGAAAATTTAAGAAACATTTCAAAGGAATACTGGGGGTCCTGCATCTTGAGGCCACTAGAAATATTGAACCCACTCCATCCAATGTCAGGGAAGCACACGATCCGCCATTCCATCAGCACCTCAAAGCAAAATCTCAAGAAATCTATAAAGTCGAGTGCACAAATGATTTGAAAATGACCCCTTCATCCCTATTTATGCAAAAATTTTAGGGCTTTTTTAGGGTTTTTGAGCCCATTAATCTATTTTTTGCCAAACAAAGCCCATTTTGACCCATTTTCGTCATCGTGAGCCCATTTTCGCATCCTATGGACTATTTTTTGTAGTTGAATCCTTGTTGAACCTTTTTCCCAAGCTCGACCCAAAATTGAAATTTTTCATTCGGTCTCTCGAGGGGGAAATGTAGCAGTGTAATTCCTTTCGCTAGGGTAATAGTGGGGCATCCTGAAAAATAGAAAATGTTTAAATTTTGATATCGACAATGTTATTCTTTGAACCAACACAACAAGTACCTCACTTGAAAGAGGGGTAAAATGTAGACAATTAAATAAACTTGATTGATATTATGCATCTAATTCTGATTAACTAACACCATTTCTTCCTAAATCACCTTATACTAACCAATTAATTAAATAATCACCATTATTTATTTAAATTCATCAATTCCTACTATTAATCAAATAACTAAATTTTATTAGATTAATTAACTTTTCTTTTGACTAATGTTCATTATATTTAATTAAATAAAATCATTTAATTAAATCCCCCCAAATCCTTTCATTTGATTAAATAAATAAAACTATTTAAATCAAATGTCACAATCCCCTAACCAATCCAAGTTAATTAATTCTAAATAAATTAATCCTAAACCACCTTCTAATCATCATTAACAAATTTTCTAGATTTTAACTCCTCAAAAATTAAATCAACCTATGGTCAACTAACTACGTTTCAATGAAATTCATTTCTTTAATTATCTAATTCCTCTATTTATCCTCACCAAAGGCATATTCCTAACAATATTCCTCCCAACTACCTCCCAATTCAATTTCCCTCCAAATGTTTTAAATAACCTTTTACACATTCATCAACTCCTCTTACATCCCCAATTTATTCTTCTTACATCCTTTCAAATCCTCAACCATATTCATTTACTTATTCTTACAACTGTTAAAATTCTCAACCATTCTCATTAACTCCTCTTACATCTCCTTTACTCAACACATTCCCTAAAATGTGCTCAACCCTAATCCAATAGAATTGTGACAAGTGTCACATTTCCATTGTCTCCCTTTTAATCCTACATTCACCAATTTATCTCATTCTTGAACCCTTTATTCCTATAAGTAGAGGCATTCTCTACACAATATGGATCCACAACTCAAAGCATTATTACTATAGGCATTTCTACTCATAGCATTCACCATTTATCATCACTTTAGCTTGTTTATGTTATCATTTTACATCAAGTCTCACAATTTAGATCAACAAAATAATTGGATCTTATCAAAGGGATTGAGAAAGGGCTTCTTTCCACATCAAAAGAGCACCAATCCCCCTATGGTATGAATTTTTAGTTGTTTGAATTTGATATTATGTTATCTTTAGTTTTTTTATGCTCTTATTTTCATATTTTCATCTTCCTTTAGCTAAGAATCTCATAGGGAATGCTAGATAGTTTTGTGTTTTTAACATTATTAAATCGTGTTAGCAAATTGTAGGTTTGGTGTTCACATTAGGTAAGGCTAAAGGGGAGGGAGCATTAGCTAATTGGTCAGTCAAGTCTTTTCCTTTAATTGGACCTTTTGTGAGGAAAACTTAAGGTGAAACTCAGTTAATAGCATAACCCACTTAGCTAGTTGTCCTGATAAATCTATTTTAGTGATAAGGTGTTTTAAAGGATCAAATTTTGTTATCACATGTATTTCAACATTCAGTAAGTAATTTCTAAATTTACTAGTAGCGAATATAAGAGTCACACATTGTTTTTCTATTATCATATATCGTGTCTCATAATCAATCAGTGTTTGGTATAATTTAATAAAAAAGATGTTCTTTATCATTTTCGTCTTATTGAGCCAGCAATGTTGTGAGAGCATGGGATGATGTTGCTATATAAAGAATGAATGGTTTGTCTTGCATAGTGGGTTATAAAATAGGTGGAGTAGCAAGGTAATATTTCAAACTCTCAAAATCTTATTTGAAATCCTTATTCCAACTAAATTGAATCTCTTTCTTAATGATTTGTGTAAAAGGTAATATTTGGTCCACTAAGGATGCTACAAAATGACAGATAGCCTAAATTCTTCCTTGTAAAGTGCACAATTGAGAAATGTTTCTAGGAGGTGGCATGTTAACTTTAGCATCAATTTTATTCATGTCCACCTCAATGCCTCTATGAGATACTATAAAGCCTACAATTTATCCACTATCTATGCCAAAGAAACACTTTTTTGGGTTTATCCTCATGTTATATTTTTGCATTCACTTAAAGAATTTTTGAAGGATATTCACATTACCTTGTCAAGTTAAAGATTTGGCCAGAATATCATCAACATAATCTTCCCAAATCTTATGTATGTAATCATGAAATATTAATATCATAGTTCGTTGATATGATATGCCTACGTTCTTCAATCCAAAAGGTATAACTACCCAAAAAAAAATTCCCAAGCTATAGTAAAGGTTGTTTTGTATTGATCTTCAATGTTAATAAATATTTGATTATATCTAGAAAATCCATCCATGAATGATAACAAAGCATATCCACTAGTTGACTCCACTATCATGTCAATATTAGGAAGGGGAAAATAATCTTTTAAAGATGCTTTATTTAAATCACAAATTTTTGTACACATCCTAATATGATTATCAGGTTGTGACTACAAAAATGTTCATGATCCAAGGAGAATAATGAATAGGTCTTATAAAACTAGTTTTGAGGAGTTTCTCAATCTCGACCTTAAATAATAAGGCTATCTTAGGATTCATCTTTCCTATCTTTTGTCTAACTGGTTTAGCATCCTCTTTAAGGAATATTTTTGTGTGTTACTATCTTAGCATCAATTCCCAGCATATTTGAATATATCCAAGAAAAAAGTTTGGGAAAGTCATGAAGTAAAGTTACATGGTCTTCTTGTTCATCTTCATCAAGGAACTTTAATATTTTAATCACCTTCTCCTCGTTATTAATATCCATTGCTATGTTGATTATATCTCCTAAAGGGAGTGTGGTTTGTTTTAGAATTTCAAGACTGTAAATTCTTCATTGTACTTATCAATCTCATTACTTTCCTTTTCTCCATCTTATTTCTTAGCACTAATCATAGCACATGTAACCTATTTCCTTTTAGGAGTAAATGGTTTATCATAAAATCCTAACATTTTTTTCATGGCTTCATCATTTTAAAAGTATTCTAATGATTCTTCATAGGTTGACCAATCAATTCAGGATGCTTGAAGGTGAGAGTTGTTTTAAGGTTACACATGATGGTGTTGATGTTTAATGAGGATATTTTGTTGCATGCATTATCTTAGATGGGCAATACCTGGGAAAATGACTTTTTGTTTCTTGTGTGTTAGGATATATAGGAACACACATACCTTGTTCTTTCCTTCCACATCCTTTTCCACTATAACCAAGTTGTTTCATCAGATCATAACATTTTCTATAATGTTTCTCCATTTATTTTGGGTTTGGTTGTTGTCGATAGGCTATCTCATCAAATCTTGTTGTATAGCTTGTCTTCTACCTAACTAGGTGAGGTAGATTCTTGTGAGTTTTCTTCTAAATTTTTTGTTAACATTACCATTGGTTTCTTTTGTTTTTCAATTTTTTTTTTGTAATTTTGTATTCATCCATAAATGTTGGTCTGAAGTATAAAGATTCCCAATCATCTTTTAACAAGTCTAACTCCTTTTCCATCTCTTGTTTTTGTTCTTTCATAGTTTCTATGTTCAAAGTTGGAGTTAATGTGTTTAGAGGAATTCACGTTGCACTTTCAAGCTTGGGATCTATTTTAACTCAAGGTATTATTTATTTTTGTAGACATACTTCATGATACCATGAAGAGTAAAAGGCACCACATGCATCTCATGAATCTAAGGTCTTCCTAAAAGAAAATTTTATTGAAGATCATGAGGTATAACATGACTAGAAGTTTATAATGTAGCCTTTCCATTTGTAATAGGAAAAGTAATCATACCAAGTAGTTGCTTTCCTACAATGTCAAATCCTCAAATCAATAAAGAATATAGTTCACTTCTCGATTTATCCATGCAAGTCCATACAAAAGGTTCACACTACACACATTAAGGGTGAAACCATTATCAACAAGGTTTTTTTTATTCCTGTCCTATTATAAATAGATGTTATCATGAAGGCACCATATTTCATCCTCATCTCTAACGGAGGTAGCTCATGTTGATAGAAAGTAATGTCTACGTTAACCGCATTCATTCCTTCAATCAGAGAGCTACTACATCACTTACACTTGTATTAGAAGGAATAAAAACTTGTTGCAATGCTCTCTAAAGCATAGTTTGATAATTGGATGAATTTTGAATTAGGTCTCATAGGAATATCTTTGTAGGTGTATTATTAAGTTGTTCAACAATATCATACTCCCCATTGTGAGAAGGAAAACAAGGAGCACTAGGCAAGGTGGGTTGAGGCAAAGGTAAGGATGTTGAAGTTGTTTATCTTGGTTGTGGATTGTTCCTAGTGTTTGTAGTGTAGAAAAAATGTGTCCCTTGCTTGATTTTGGAATTATTAATGATAAATTGGACTTAATGTTTCCTTGGTCTAGTGTTGTGAAGTGTTTTACACATCCACATTAGCTCTTGGGCTCTTTTTAAGCTAAATTTACTTAACTCTATCCTAATTTAATGTTGTAAAATGTATTTATTTACACTTTTACATTAAATTTAGAGGGGATTGTAATTCAAGTGGACCTAATCTAGTGTTGTAATGTGTTTTACACTTTCACATGGGATTTAGGACCATTCTAGGCTAAATAGACTCAATTTTTCCTTAATTTGGTGTTGTAAAGTGTATTTACACTTTCACATTGGGTTTTGGGTCCTATTGCATTTAGAACCTTTATATGACCATTAATAGGAAATTATAACCCCATATTGTACACCCCAAGGCATATTTTGATCACAAACATGACAAAGTCAACATAAAAGCTTAAATTCTTCACTCCCTGATACTTTAGCATGAAAAATAGCCCCTATGGGACCCATTCACCACCTTGGGAGAATGAGTCCCATCCAGGTGTGACTCATTCGCCAATTATGGTGAATGAGTCCCATTTGATCTTTTTTTTAGGTTTGAGCGAGAAAAACTAGGTTTTAAGATAAAATTTCTTCAATGTTGACCTTAGGGATCGAATTAATGGTCATGTGATTGAATTTCCTATATAAAAAACTTTTAAATCCTCATTTCATCCAAGAAACATCATGTATTCAATTTATCAAGTCAATCAACCAAGAGTTAAGCACTTCAAATCTTTACTTGAGGTCATTAAGATAGATTTCAACATCAATTCTAATGGATTCAAGAGAAATATTCTTCAATTGTTGCAACAATTCAAGATCCATCATCATTGAAAGGTTCTAATTGCATTACTTCATGTTCATGCTTCATTATCTTATTTCATCATTTGGTTTAATTACCTAAAAGAGGTTTGACCAAGGCAAACTTCTATTCCCTAACAATCAACACTTTTGTTCTCTTTCTTTATGTGATTACAGATCTAAGGCTTATAGATGATTAAAGAATAGGTTTCAAACTTGTTGGATTCATCTCCCTACTTCAAAGGTCAAAGTATTCACAAAAACTCACTTGTAGCCTTGAAAATTAGAGTTTCAAATTTAGACACCTAGAGGAACAAAAAGAGAAGACTAAGAAGTGTAGATCAAAACTTTAAATTTCTAAAAAATCCAAACTGGACCCATTTTCCAAGAGTTGCAAATGAGTCCCGCTTTAGGTGTTTTTCATAGATCTTTGCAGATTTGGATACTCATTTGGCCAAAACTTTCTTCCATATAGTTTTCCAGAACTGGGACTGATTCACCCAAAATGGAAAATGAGTCCCACCAGGTGTAAAAAGGAAAAAATTTAGGATTTCAAAGCTCCATTCCATCTCCAACAAGTTTCCAGATGCACACTTACAGTTTTATAGTTTTTGTTTTATTCTTCTTGCATTTTCAAGTTATTTAGTTCAATTTTGCATATCACACCATGTTATCAAACATTTTCTTTTCATGGTTTAAACTTGGTGATGAACTCCTCTTCTAATTTGAAATCATATCCGAGGATACCTTATTGTTAGATCTCTCTCTCCATTCTCCATTGGACTAACATCTCTAAGGTGTCCTTGAGTGTAGCAAGTGTAAAATAAGATCCCTATCCTTGTGTTTGTCTCAAAGGTGGGGAGCACCATGTCCATTGACTAAATTTTGGTGAGCTTGCATTTTGAATACCTTATTTTCTGATTTGGAGTCCATCATCATCCTAGATTTATCTTGCATTAACATTGCATCAGGATTTGCATTAGTTAATTTGCATTCTAGGGTTTCATTTTTTTTCATTAGTGAAAGCTCATTTATCTTGCATGTTTGCAATTATTTTCATTGAAAATTATTGAAAATGAATTTGCATCTTATTATTACATCATACATCATAAAAAAACACAAAAAATCAACTAAAAATTTCATAAAATTTTGAAAAAAATCCCTACAGGGACTCATTCACCACCTTGGGTGAATAAGTCCCTTTGTATATTCTGAACTACATTTTATAGAGTTAAATTATATGTTTTCAAGATTCTAGTTGTTGTTATTTATTTTTTGTTTCAGTTTGACTACTTTTTTTTCATTCAAATCACTAGAAGTAGAATAATTTACATTCATGACAATTATGGATATCATTAGATTTTTGCAATTTTCCTTTTCAACATTAGTTCCTATTTCACTTAGATTAGATTCATTAGCAAACAAAAACAAAAAATTAAAAACATCAGCATGAACAATTCAAAAAATTATTAAATTTAGAAAAAACATATCATCCAATACCTTTAGTAGTGATTACTTAGACATGTTAGATGAATCCCTTAAGGACTTCCTCTCACTAGGATCATCCACTAAGGCTTGTTATGAAGAACCCAAGCCAAGAAAAGTTAACTTAACCCTCAATCCCTTTAGTAGTGATGACTTTGCAATGTTATATGAAGCCTTTGATGACTCCATCTCTTCTAGATCATCCACTAAAGGTTTGATACAAGAGGATGCAAGCATTGACAATCATGAAAATCACAATTTTTCTTCTCCCAATATCTCTCTTGTTGGTAACAAAGGTGTCTTGGTGAAAGAAGATACAATCATTGAAGATCATGTAAGTATTACTTTTATTCCTTTTCCTCCTCCTTCAGAATACATCATAGGACATAGGGATTTAAATGTAGATAATCATGACACTCAAACCTTTTCTTATCCTAATATCTTCTCTAGACATGAAGAAGATAGTTTAGCATTAGAATATATCCTTATTAAGACTCATGAAAATATTATTCCTCCCTTCTCTAATGACCCTACTATTTGGGAAGACCTATTTGAACAAAAAATTCCAAGCATTGGTAATCATGAAACTTATAGTTGCTCTTATCTTGATGCCTCCCTTAGGAGTGATGAAGCTACTTCACAAAATCTAATCCTAAAATGTGATAAACCTATTGTTTGTCACTTTCTGAAAATCTCTCCTACTAGGGTAGATATTATGGCACAAGAGAATGGTACCTTAGAGAAAAAGAATGAAATCGTCGACAATCACAACAATCAAATTTCTCCCTCTCCTAATATCTCTCCTATTGGTGAAAAAGATATTGTTGTGTTACAAGATCCCATCAATGAGAACCATGAGGAAAACATTATTGAACAAGGAAATACCATCATTGATAAACAAGAAAATCCAACCATGGATCATTCCAGGTTACTTGTGATGAAGTCATTTTTAAAGAACCAAATTTTGAATGTCAAGAATATTTAGTTTTTAGTTCTCGTAAAAACTCTCCTACTAGGGAAGGTATCATGGTGCAAGAAAAGAACAACATTACAAAAATTCTTTCAAGCAATAGTAATGTGTCTCCCTTGGGTGATGGTAAAATTATGATACTAGATTTCCCTTTCTTAGAGATACATCAAACCAAGCTCACTAAGGTTATGAATGCACAAGTGTCCATTAGATCCCCATTGACTATTGAACCTCTTACATACCCCATGGGACAACCTAAAAATCCTTTAATTCTCCATCCACCCTCACAACAACCACAAGTTCAAAAGAAACATGTGCTCATCCTAGAAAAATCTAAAAGGAAACTCGATAATGATAATGTTTTATACCTACCAAGTTACAATGAAATTGCTCATATATATAACAAAGTGTATACAATCAAGGACAACCTCAAACCTAAAAGGATTATGAATTAACTTGGGAAAGGATTTGGTACTATAAAATAAGTTATCCATCTCCCTATAAAGCCTAAAATGCAAGAAATGACTAATGATCTTGGTTATTTTGCCTCGAAACAAAAACATTCATTCAATCTCAACACTGTCACAAACAATTCCTCCAAGAAAACTCCAACCTTGTTACATCCTAAAATGGTAGATATCTCATTAAACATTTATCAAGGAAAAAAAATATTTTCACATCATAATAAATAACATTAGTTTCTGCTCCTTGCCATGTAATAGTTGTAGGATCATAGCATACTTACTATTGCATGTTTTACATTCATTGCAAGTTATTCCCTTTTTACAAGGAGCAACATATCATCATCCATTCTAGGCTCACCCTTGTCCTGCACTATGTTGGGGAAAGGGGGTTAGGAAGCCTTATCTTCATATGTCACTTACCGTTGTCTCTTTTGGCTCATTTATCACCTTTCATCATGTATATATAAGAGAAAGCTTGGTATGTGGACGTTATGCCTTAAGTTGGCTCGCATGTGACATACTTATTCATGATGTAGTTCAATTCGGAAACATATGACTTGGCATAGGGATTTCAAGTTGGCTCTCATGTCTTCTTTCATGTTAGAATTTAGCATTGTCTACTTTAAAGGAATTGCTCATAGTGATGGGGCAACAATCACTTTAAAGTGGGGGCATACATAGATGACATCTTTTGGAAAACTTTATGGCATGATTTTTATTTTTTCTTGTGATGTGTCCTCTTCTTGGTTGTGTCATTGGGTTTGATTCCATCCAAGAGTGTATGATCTACTAACATGGCATTATGTAAATGAGGCATCCCATGGGCTAAAATTTGACACTTTTGGCTTGTCCTCTCTTGGGGACATTGGGCACAATGCTCCCTAAGAAGAAGACCTTACATGAACAAAGAAAAATCCCCTTTAAAAAAATATTTACATGACATTCAAAAGCATTTACAAAAATCATTTTCATTGTGGTTCCTTATCAAATTTATTAGTAGGATAACTTTGGTATGGTTAGTATAATGGGAAGCCAACACATTGGCATGAATTTCACATTATACAGTGGGAAGCTGACACACTCGCATGACTATCTCACTAAACCACTTCTTTGGGACAACTCACCTTATAGAAAACCTGATGTTTTGTGGCCCCAGAGTGAGGGAATCTTTGATCCATGTCGTTTCCATTACTCATTTTTATTTCTTTTAGTTCCTGACATTGCATGACCATGTATCTTGTTTTGATGCATACTATACACCTTGTGTGTGTCCTTTTGTCCTCATGTTGTTTTGAATTAGGATCTTGGATCCTAGAGGCTTGACCATTGGCTCATTCTTTGTCATCCTTTTTCATCCGCATTGTTACAGTTGAACCCCTCTTAAATGTCTACTTTAGTGTGAGTTTGAAGCAAGTTCATCCTCTCACTAAAATGGGGGCTAAATGTAGTATAAAAAAATGTGTCCCTTGCTTAATTTGGGAATAATTAATGATAAATTGGACTTAATTTTTCCTTGGTCTAGTATTGCGAGGTTTTATACACATCCACATTAGGTATTGGGCCCTTTTTAAGCTAAATTCACTTAACTTGTTCCTAATTTAATGTTGTAAAATGTATTTATTTACATTTTCATATTAAATTTAGGGGGGATTGTAAATAAAGTGGACCTAATCTACTGTTGTAAAGTTTTTTACACATTCACATGGGATTTAGGACCCTTCTAAGCTAAATAGACACAATTTTTCCTTAATTTTGTGTTGTAAAGTGTATTTATTTACACTTTCATATTGGGTTTTGGGCCCTATTCCATTTATAACCTTTATACAACCACTAATAGGCCCCTATGACCCCATATTATACATCCCAAGGCATATTTTGATAAGAAACCCGCTAAAATAACCATAAACGCTTAAATTCTTCACTCCCCGCTACTTTAGCATGAAAAATAGCCCCTATGGGACCCATTCACCACCTTGGGAGAGTGAATTTCATCCAGGTGGGACTCATTCACCTAAGATGGTGAATGAGTCACATTTGAGCTATTTTTGAGGTTTGAGTAAGAAAAACTAGGTTTTAAGTGGGTATGTGTAGGATCATCATGGAAAAAATAGGCCCCTAAGTGGCAAAAAAATTAGAAAAATAAAATTTAGGCAACTTGACCTAAAAATTTGAATAAGTTATCTATATTATTTTAAAAATATGTAAGAATTGAATATGTAGAAAATTGAATGTAGTTTCTAAACTACTAGGTTTTTTTTTTTTGTTTGAATCTATTTAGTGAAAATTTGAAGTTTCAATGTAGTAGTACTTAAATTTCAAGGAAAAAATAAGTAGGTGCCTGTTTGATAGCCCTAACCACAATAAAATGATAATATTTTTCTATAAAATTTTAGATATAAGTAGAGGATTCATTTCCCGATGTGATGCATTTTTTTTTTTTAATTTTTTTTCCAAGTAAATCATTAATTATGAAATTGTTATTACAACTTTTAAAAAATATAAAAAACTCGTTTGTCTAATCACCTTAACTTGATCAAAACTTCATGAATGTTTTCTTTTAATCTTATAGTATGTGAATCATAGAATGTGATGAATGTTTCAAATTCAAAAAATATGATACCATTTGAAAGCTATAGATGGTTTTTAATGATCCTATCAATTAGGACTTCAGTCGTAATTCAATAGAAAATGAATAATAACTATTTATTAAATTCAAAGTAAAGAATAATTTATATTGGTTGAAAGCTGAGAATATCCTTTAAAAACCCTTTTCATTTAATCAATTTTGGGTAAAAAGAAGGTTGTCAGCCACATACCCATCATATCACCACTTTTTGGCCCATCATGATCCTACACATACCCAAGTTCAAATTTCTTCAATGTCAACCTTGGGCATCCAATTAGTGGTCATGTGAGTGCATTTCCTGAATAAAAAAGATTTCAAATCCTCATTTCATCCACGCAACATCATGTATTCAAGTTATCAAGTCAAGCAAGCAAGAGTTAAGGACTTCAAGTCTTCACAAGGTCATTAAGATAGCTTTCAAGATCAATTCTAAGGCATTCAAGAGCAAGATTCTTCAATTTTTGTAGTAATTCAAGATCCATCATCATGGAAGCGTTCTAATTACATTACATCATGTTTAGTCTTCATTATCTTATTTCATCATTTGGTTTAATTACCTAAATGCAGTTTGACCAAGGAAAACACCTATTCCCTGACAACCGACACTTTTGTTCTCTTTCTTTATGTGATTGTAGATCTAAGGCTTGGAGTTGATTGAGAAGTAGGTTTCAAACTTGTTAGGTTCATCTCCCTATTTGAAAGGTCAAAATATTGACAAAAAGTCACTTACAACCCTGAAAATCAGAGTTTCGGATCCTAAGACCTAGAGGAATGGAAAGAGCAGACCGAGAAGTGTAGATCGAAATTTGAATTTCCAAAAAATACAAATTGGACTCATTCTCCAAGAGTGGTGAATGAGTCCCACTATAGGTTTTTTTTATAGATCTTTGCAAATTTGGATACCCATTTGGTTGGAACTTGCTCTGGTACAATTTTCTATAACTAGGGTTGATTCACCTAGAATGGTGAATGAGTCCCACCAGATCTAAAAAAGTAGCAATTTCAAGATTTCAGAGCTCCATTCTATCTCTAGTAAGTTTCCAGGTGCACACTTATAGTTTTAAACCTTTTTGTTTTATTCTTCTTGCATTTTCAAGTTATTTAGTTTAATTTTTTATATAAGACTATGTTTTCAAACATTTTCTTTTCCAAGTTTAAACTTAGTGGGAAACCCTTGTTCTAATGTGAAATCATATTTGAGGATACCTTTTTTTTGCATCTCTCTCTCCATTCTCCATTTTACTAAGATCTCTAAGGTGTCCTTGAGTGTAGCAAGTGTGAAATTGTATCCCTATCCTTGTGTTTATAACTTAAAGGCGGGGAGCATCCATTTCAATTAACTACAATGTTATATGTATGAGAAATGGTATTATAACTTGATTACTACTAAACATTATTCTTAGGTGGTTCAAGGGTGAAAACATATTTTTTCTAAGTTTGAGGTTTGTTTGAAGGTGGGTAAAGGATGAGTTGAGGTTGAATCACATTATCTTCTCTTTGTTTCAATTTTTTGTAGCAAGCCTTAGTGGATGAACCTTGTGAGATGAATTCCTCAAAGGCTTCATTTAACATGTCAAATTCATAACTATTAAAAGGATTGAGAGTTAGGTTAACTTGGAGAAAGAAATTTTACATACTCAAATAACCATTCTTTGTCCAAGGGGTTCATCAGTCTATAGGTGTTGGTTTTGTTTTATAATGAATGCCAAATGTAATATAATCTTATCCAACTATGAAATAATACTAGAAATGAAAAGTAAAGTAATCTAATTCTATCAAAAATTGAAAGGAAATTGAATTAAGCTAAATCTAATGAAATGCATGAAATAGAAAGTAAGTAAACTAAAACAAAAATTTAACAATAGAAAAGAGAAGCACATAAAAAAGGTTTTTAATGTTGTAAAATGCAATTTTAAGTTTGACATTGGACTAAATCACCCAGAGGGGTGTATGAGTTTGAGTTATGGTTTTAGAAGGATTAAAAAAGTGAATAATAGTCACCACAAAATTCCCATAAATTAGGTCAAACAACTTGTAATGGGACTAAATCGCCTAGAGGGGTAAATGAGTCCCATATTAGGGTTCTAAAACTGAAACTGACAAATTCTAAGTGAATGTTAAGTTTTTTAACTTGTATGCTATGTATAATATGTGCAATTATATATTTCAAATGAAACTAAATGATGCAAGATGCAAAAATGCAACCTATATGCACTTTCACTAATGCAAGATTTAGAATCCCTAAATGGAAATTAACTAATCCAAGACCTAATGTAGTGTTAATGAAGGTGAGATCTAGGACTATGATGCACTCCAAATCAGAAATAAGGTAGCCAAAGGCTAGGATCACCAAAATGAAACCAAGGAAATAGGATTCCACCTTTTTGTTGATGAAACTATGGGTTTAGGACCTTTTGTTTCACTTTAGTTGATTAAAGAAAACCAAGATACCTCAACCAATTGACTTGATTGAGGAATGGGCTACGGTTAGGATCGTATCCTTGGGTGTGATTAAAGAAAAAAGGTGGTTCACCACTAAGAAATGGATTAGAAAGATAAGAAATGTAAATGATATGCAAAACTAACAATGTAACCTAGGAAATTTGAGAACTATTTCACTCTAGTTCATTAAAGGAAACCAAGATCCCTCAACTAAGTGACTCAATTGAGGCAAGGGTTCATAAATGAGGTTTTTTATGGTGTGGTTAAAGACAAAATGAGGTTCACCATTAAGAAAGGGCTTAGAAAGACAAGAAATGTAACTGATATGCAAAAATAACAATATAACATAGGAAATTTAGGACCTATTTCACTCTAGTTCATTAAACAAAACCTAGATCCCTCAAATAAGTGACTCAATTAAGGGAAGGATGCATAAGTGAGGGTTTTCTTTGGTGTCATTAAAGAAAAAAGGGTGTTCACCACTAAGCAAGGACTTAGAAAGGAAAGAAATGTAAATGATATGCAAAACCAACAATGTAACCTAGGAAATCAAAGTCAAAATCAGAATAATGATCTGAGAATGAACAAAGGTGCATCTAGAAAACTGAAGATGTGGAGATAAGGTTTGTAATCCAAAAATTTTGACTTTTAATGCACATTGGGGACTCATATGCCAGTAGGGGAAATTCAGACCTAGTTTAGGGTTTCTAGGAAAAAACTAGAATTTCACAGTGACAAGTTTAAATCCTATAAAATTCAAAAAAAGTGCTATACCAAGACTCATATGTCACAAGTGTAAATTTACTCCCATTCTACCTTTTCAAAAATTCATGATCTAAATATGTTCTCCTATCTCTACACTTCCTTCCTCTGTTTCCATAACTCTTCTTCTAAATTTGAACATGTTAAAACCTACAAAATAAAATATCGTGTTGATTTTCTTTTGGGGGTTTTCCTCGGTCAAACCCCTAGTTCAATAATTAAACCGTGATAGAAAGAATAGATATTGAAAGTAAATTTTTATGAGATTCCTAATCTTAATTACATCTAAGATTAAGAGATCCAAAGTGCAATGGAACCCTACTCTAATGTGCTAGAATAGGATGCATGAATGAAACATAAATATGACATACTCACTTTTGGCTCAGATCTCTAATCACTTTAATAAGCCTCAATAATGCAAGTACCTTCCTTTAGGTAGAAAGTAGAATGATAATGGAGGATGAAATCACTTAGGAAAGAAGTCATTAGGCTTGGTTTGATGGCTAATTACATCTCCTCAACCTAGAATCCATCATGATTCTCCATAAGAAACCATCATCAATCCTTGACAATGATAGATCTTGAATTGAAAGTGAGTTTGAAGACCTAGAAAAAAAATATAATGTTGCTCCAAGAAATAAAATTTATTTGCTCCTTTCTCTTGAATGCTTGACAATATCTCTTCAAGATTCTTGCTTGAAAACTCTGTGGACACTAATGTTGGGAGTCTAAATCTTCACTTTCAGGCACCTATAGTGGCTAAACCGTGAGGAATTTGAAGATGATGCAAACTAGAGTTTCATGAAATTTTGTCTATAGATTCTAAATATATTTTTTTCAAAATTTTTGGAATCAGATTGCACTGCTTTTTCCATCTCCCTCGAAAACTAGTTTTTTCTAGAAAAGAACATTTTTAAAAAATGACACTCATTGTATAACACATAAATTTTTTTCCATGAAGGATAAAATTCTAATTCTTTTGACTTTATATTTGTAACTTCGTTATCTAGTGCTTCCACTTGGTTAGATAGTTTTTTATTGAATATTTTTTCTTTAATCAAGTTTTGAAGTCAAACTAATTACAATTCAGACATAGCGTGACCATATAACGTAACTTTTTTTGTATGTATCAAAATTCAAATTTTTGTTGGATCAAGGACATAAATATTTGCGCACTAGAAATTTTCAAAAAATTGATAACTGAGCATATTTTTCACATGTGCGTTTAACAAAGCATTTTGATTTTGGTGAAAAAACCTACATTCATAAGTAGAAATAAAAAATAAATATAATAATAAAATTAAATTTAGTAAAATTATACTTTTTGGGAAGCTTATAATAAGGAATACATACTTATTAAAAAATAAATTTTAAATGAATTCATTTGATCCCCCAAAAGGTAAATCAAAAGTGGTTTTTTATCAACAATTTGATAGGTGTAAAGGAGACTCCGTTATAGGTATGGTTTAAAACTAGTGGGGTTCTATCCAAGGGGATTTGATTTAAGGTAGTTTGATCAAACCCTCTTCAATTGGAATGCTTTAAATGGAACTTTTTAAGGCTTAAATCATTATATTTTCTAAAAATATGTGATTTCAGCAAAAATCAGAATCTCCCAAAAATTGTAAACCAGCTTTGTGGGATGCAATGTTCCTAGATATGGTATATAATGCAACTAATTGAAAAAAGAAGATGATTATTAATGCTAAACCTAAGAAATGCAAAGTGGTTGAAAACATAGTGATGTATGAAAAAACACCTAAGAATGCAAATAAATGATGACAAAATTAAACAGAACTGGAGAAGTGCACTTGCAATCTGAAGTATGATGCAAAGAAGCTCTGAAATCCTACAAAATTGACAAAAAATGTTGACTAAGACACTTACGCCAAGTTGGGTGACTTAGTCTAGTTTCATGGAAAATCTCTCAGAATAGGAATCTACAAAATGGGTACTGAATTGTTGAAATTTGGCACCACAAAACTCTCTAACTCTTCTAGGGTTTTACACCTCAAAGGAGAGAGGTAGGCCAAAAATTCTAGCTAGGTTCATTCAAATTATGCAATGTAGGATGTTACTATGCCTAAATAAAATGATTTAAATATAATTAAATGATCTAAATGACTGATTATGTATGCAAAATCTAAGATTTATGCTATGTTGGAAAACACAGTGTTGTTTGCAAAAAGCTTAAAAGAATGAACAAGAATGCAAATTAAACCAAATAGAAGACTATTTTTCAGAATGTGTGCACCTAGGAAATTGAAGAATACTGGACAAAAATTTGGAAAACTGATGAAGTTTGATTTGGAACTGATTGGGACTCATTCACCACCCTGGGTGAATCAGACCCAGTTTTGTGTTTTTCTACATAGAAGCTATTTTTTGTCAACTGGGAACCAAAATCTACATTTGAATCAAAATTGCATCTCAAGAGGGACGCATTCTCCACTCATGGAAAATCAATCCACTTCCAATTTTTTGCAACTTCAAATCTCTATTCTGTACCTTAACACCTACACAACAATATCTGACGAAAATCGACTTGGGATCTCAAAAAATTGTTGCAAAATAGCTTAAAGTTGTCTGTCTAATGGGGGGTTTTCCTTGGTCAAATCCTTAGTTGGGTAATTAAACCTGATGGAGAAAAATATACATAAAACCCTAGCCTTAGATGTGTTAAAGACTAGGAAAGTCTAAAGTATGACAAAAGCCCTATTCTATTGTGGTAGAATAAGAAATGCAAATATGATTGTGTCATGGAAGATCTCAATCCTAGAAACCTTACAACACATTAAAAATGGAGATAAAATGACATGCAAATGGAAAGTAAATAAAATGCAGACCTTAATATGAATATCGAGTGAAAATGGAAGATGGAATCACTTTGAAACCAAGTCTTTAGGTTTGATTTGATGGCTAGTTGTATGTCCTCAACCTAGATTTCTCCATGATTCACCATAGGTATCCATCATCGACCCTTTGTAATGTTGAATCTTGACCTAAAGAGTGAGCTTAAAGACCTGCAAAAACCCTAGTTTTCTGACCTTAAAATTCAACTTTTGTGAATGAGACTTGTTGTAGAAGACTTGACTTAGACATTGCTTTTGTGGAATGAGAAAAAGATGTGAAAAAATACTTAAAATGAGTATTTATAAGCAAAAATACCTATTTTCCCATTATTTAGACCTAAGAGGCCAACATTTACCAGAAATTTAAGTTGAATTAATTAAATTCCTACTTAAAATTGAATTTTCCATTAAAAGTGATTGATTCGCTGCCCTTGGTGAATGGGTCCCACCAGAGGGGACTTATTCACCCAAGGTGGCGAATGGGTCCCACTACTGATTTTTGAAGGTGGGTTTTTAGGGTATGAAAAAATTAAGTGTTGTGTGTTGGGGTTTAGGTGATTTCTCAGGTGAAGTGGGCCTCTAGATCCAAAATAATGGGTCTTAGGGGCCTATAAATGCTATTTTGAAGTATAAATGATGTGAGGGGACTCAAAATTGGGTCTAATTATGTGTGAAATTGTCTCTTTTCTCAAGAGGGTCCAATTTTCTATGGCACATTTAGCCCCCACTTTAGCATGCATATGAATCTACATGCATATGTAAGCTAAAAGACTCTAAATGATGCACTTTATTACATAAAAGGATAGTCATTCAAAAGAGAGGAGAACAAAGCCCCTAGTTTAGTTCTCTACAAAACCACAACATTAGGAACTGCATCTTGCAACATAAATTCATTAATTATCCAAAAACCCTTTTATCTAGCTCCTATATATCCAATTCGAGGGTAGATGTATGCCCCCCCTTAATTCCGCTTGCTTTACATAGGTGGAATCAAGGTAGCAATCTAGCCACGTCAAATAAGAAACATCATATCGTAGGGAATTTCCAAGTACCACGCCTCATGACGATAGATGAATTATGATGTTAGGTGTGGACTCATGATTCCAACGCATTAAATGGTGTCCAAAATGGATTACCCTAGCACCCGTTATGTTGAGTTGAAGAAGATATACTTGATTAATTATTTATAAAGATAATAACCATATGTTAATGCGTAAGGGTATAAAGAGGTGAAAACGAATTAAAAGAAGTAGAAGAAATTAATGTGTCACTTACTATTCATTTTCCCTTCATGTAGCTTGAGAGTGATGAGTGAGAGAAGAAAATTTTGAGAAAACGGGATTACACACCTGCGCAACTGAATGATCTTCGAGAGCAGGTGGTACGTGGTGAGTTGTATTATGAGGTGAGTTGATTCTGCAACTTTCACCTTGTTATTTTATAATAATTTAATGATTTTAATGCATGGATCAGTTAATTTAGGGTCTTTGAAAAAAGTTCGCAAAGTGTCCCTTTTATTTGCAAAGTGTCTCATTTCTTTGTGAAGTGTCCTAAAAGGGTTCTAAAGTGTCTAGGGCCATTAGAAAAGAACACTAGATTGTACTTTAGCACACTTCCCTCATGAAATATGTGAAAATTGAAGAAATTAGATAGGAGCCACCCCTGAGCGAGGGTGATGAGGTAGTTATTAAGGATTGTTATGAGCATGGAAAGTACTCACATACTTATAGGACCAAATCTCATGTAGTAGCTATATCATACATCGCAACCTAGAGTTAGAGAGAGGCTATCATGTCCTCGATGCCCCCCAGAGAGGATGACGTTGACATTCCTCATCCAATTGGATACATAGGTGATGACATTCGATTTGACGCATGTACATGAGTATTTTATGCTTTGTAAATATATATATATCGTGATGATGATTACTGATTGTGTACATTGTCTATCTTGCAGAAGTGATAAGAGACTAGCAAGAGTTCTATCATCAAGCTGCTATGGAGATAGTGTTTGCATCCATCGATGAGGAGGAGATGGATCTTGACAACATGCCCCCACCAATTGTGGAGGAGGATCCAGAGTCACTTAGACCATTCACAAGGTTATAGGCAGTGCATGAGAGTGTGAGGAGATGACATTGTCAAGTTGACAGTGCAGTATAGACATTGCAGACCTTAGTAGAGGTTGAGATACTGAATGTAGAGCTAGCACAAACATGAGTAGAGAGGGACAAGATGGCAGAGGAGCAGCTTGTGGCCGTTGGTCGAGTGTAGGGTCTGTAGTTCGCACTCAGATTTGGTAGTTTGTGGTCATGGTCACACACGACTGTCTCACGACTTCCAAGGACTGGCTCACGAGTACCAGAGCCTAAGGGGTTTAGCTCTCACTGACCTCTATGACTTTGTATATGATATTGAGATGTATATAAAACTTATACACACACACACATTTATATATATATATATGTGATCAAGGGAAAATTCTAAATTAGTGTTAGAGGGGTTAGCACAATAACATCAAAATTCCTATGAAATAACAAAGTACAAAGGAAGTGAAGTGAAGAAAAAAGGGATGAAGTTACCCTAAGTCTCCACCTTCCATGATTAACCTTTGTTACACCTCCTAGCTTGCAGACAAATAACAATGCCCTCAGATTTATGTGAGCAGCTATGACTAAAGACTAAGCCCTATGCAAGTATTGAAGGATTTGCAGAAAATAAAATAACCCTACAATGGACTAAAATGCCTATGACTATAAGTGACTATAACCCTAAGTTGACAGCAAATTGACATAGACTAAGAGTGCAAGAAGTCAAGAGAGCAAGAGAGCCAGGAGGAGCAAATGAGATCAAAATTGCCCTTTTATAAAAACTACAATTTTGAACGTGTGGCCAGGATGAAAAGATGACAAGAACCCTAAGATCAATGCCTAAGATTGAATGTTGCTATGTGCATTAGGGTTAGGTCAAAATTAGGGCAACAGGTAGGAATGAAGGGTCAAGATTGAATTATAAAATAATTCAATCAATGGTCGAAATTAAATGAGATGTCAAAAGTCAAGAATTAATTTGGAAGGTAAGGCTGGCACGGACAAAGAGGTTGCTGGAGAAATTAAATAATAAAATTTATTTACTCTAGGTGACTAGTAAATAATTAAATAATAAAGATATTATTTAATTATGGAAGAATGTGACAAAAGAATTATTTTGAATTTAAATAATGATTTAATTCAAAATTCAGGAGAATTGGCTAAATTAAATAAATCAAATTTATTTAATTTTAAAGAGAGAAAAAGCTAATGAATAATTAAATAATTAGGATAATTATTTAATTATAGTGGGAAGTGGACAAAATTAAATAAATAAGAATTTATTTAATTTTTAGAAGAAGGGGATTTAATTAGTGACGTAAAATAAAATTTATTTAATTAATCAAGAAGACATAAATGACAAAGGGAAATTAAATAAATTATAAAATTTATTTAATTAAAGGAAGACTTAGATAATTAATGACATATTAGATAAATAAATACTATTTATTTATTTAATAATCAAGGAGGAATAAATGGCATGAATTAATTAAATAATTATGAATTATTTAATCAATAGTCGAATGTGGACCAAGGACATAATTAAATAACTTAATTATGCTAGGACGAAAGTGGTAAAATGAAGCTTGCAGGCCTACGTCATTTTTAGGTGTCTACATTTTGCCCCTCTTTGTCATAATGTCGCTTGTCATATTGTGACAAAGAAAATAAGTCAAGAATATGCCCCAGTGAAGGTACGGAGTATTCCTGCCCCCTCGAAAAATTTTCAAATTTTGGGTCGGCGGCAGAAAAATTTGCAAAAGGTCCCGATAAATCAATTTGATGGCCAGAAAAACAACGGCGCAGTCGGTTTCAGATTATGACATGTTTAAAGCAACTTACGGGGAGGTCGAAGGGGTGTAAATGAGCCTCCAGTATTGACTGCGGTTGAAAAATGTCATTTTCACCCTATAAATAGGTGGTCAAAGGGGTAAAAGTCAATTCACTTTCACTATTCACCTTGTAAATCCTGAGAGCTTATAGCGAAAGACGCAGCAGCTACGATGGTTATTCTAGTGACAGAGCACCGCGAAGAGATCGTGAGGACCTTCAGACGGCCAGAGGGCTTAGGACCGGCGGTATGTACCCTAAACTTGCTTTGTCATTTTCTTGATTTACGTGCTTTTTAATGCTTTCTAGGTTAGTCAACGGATGCACCGCGATGCATATGCGTTCGTGTAAGCCGCAAGTGACTTCGTGTTCGCCGCATTTGATGCGTCGTGACGCAAGTGCATAGAACAAACAAGCCGCACCAGCAGTTTGTGCCGCATTCGATATTTGGTGCGACGCAAGTGCTTAACCGAATCGCAATTGACCGCTCAAAAGCCGCAATCGCGATGTTGCGACGCAACTGATTATTTCAATGCCACAAGTGAAATGCCGTGCCGCATTCGCAATGTGGCGACGCAAACGCCTGATTTTGCGACGCAAGTGTAATTAAGCGACACACTTGACTGGTTCAGACGCATTTGATTTTTTGAACAATGCATTTGTGTATTTGTGACGCAATTGCATTTTTGCAACGCATTTGCCTATTTTCTTACTTTAACTTGTTTTAATGCTTTCATGCCCTAAGTTATTTTCCATGATGGTCACAGTTGCCCCAAAAGTGCTAATGCAGTGTTCGTCTTTTTGCAGAGGCAGCTTGCCCCTATTTACACGAGGGAGAGCAGACCGAGGACCTTTCAGTTTGGCGATCAGCTAGGCCCGCGAGAGCGGCGATGATTGATGAGACTCAGCTTATTCCATGTTGCATTCATGTCTGCCATTCGGGCGAACAGGGGTTTGCTGACGGCGCTGTGCGAGAGATGGCATTCTGAGACCTGTTCCTTTCACCTGCCGACAGGTGAGGCTACTATTACTTTGGAGGACGTCTACCGTATTCTCCAGATTTCGATTCGAGGGGAGCGGATCGTGTATGATCCCCATCATGGTGAGCAGACCTTCCGGGCGTACTACTAGGATCAGGGTGCCAGACTCGGTATTGAGGGTTACGAGATCCATTGGGATTTCCTGGCGGAGCATTACAGTCATTTTGATGCATTCCTGGCGACTCTGATTGGTGGCATCTTGGTTCCAGACCGACGAGGACACGGATTTCCGATTGGTTGGGGAGATGTCATGGTTGGCATGCGATGAGATAGGACAGTTTATGCATGGGGTCCCTATTTGCTGGGGACACTTTATCATCAGCTGCATGACGTTGTGTACAGGAGAGGAGAGAGTATCTCCTGTGGGACCACACTGATGATGATCTGGGCATGGGAGCGTATTGCCATATTCCGCCCTCCTATCAATAGACCACAGCTAGCTGAGGGGATGTCTTACTCCTACTACTATGTCAGTGCATTACAGCAGACCCGCATGGGTGAGACAGGGTGGTGGCAGCATCCGATTGATACCATGGTGACCTTCATCTGGAGACCCTACAAGGATTGTGAGGCATGGGATGACGAGGATGATCATCTCAGTTTTTGCAGGCAGTATCGATACCTCATTGGCCGTACAGTACAAACATCATTGATTATTGAGATGTACCTGTCGCAGCATGTACTGAGACAGTTCGAGGAGCAGCAGGATGTACCCATGGGGACAATAGAGTATGCCCAATCATCCAGAGAGTATGCATGGGGGCCGGCCATCCCAGTGGCTTTCACGACACAGCAGATTGATGGGTTAGTAGCCCAGGCCTGGGGTTGGAGAGGTGGGGCAGAAGATCCAGGTACCACACCAGCCTATGATCTATGGTGGCAGGCACGTCGACCCGTGCCTTTGATAGATCCTGACGTGCCAGCACCAGTTGACAGGCGATCAGTGATTCCACGAGTGCCACGAGCCAGATGAGGAGGCAGAGGCAGAGATGGGGGCAGAGGCAGAGGTAGAGGCAGGGGCAGGGATGGAGATGGAGGGAGGGGTGGTGATGGAGGGAGGGATGGAGGCAGGGGTGATGATGGAGGGAGGGGTGGAGGCAAGGGTGATGATGGAGGGTGAGGTGGAGACGGAGGCCATGATGATGATGGAGGTCGAGGTGGAGACGAAGGTTGTGGTGATGATTGAGGTCGAGGTGGAGGTGACAGCGGAGATGGCAGGAGGCGACAGCAGGATGGACAGGTACCAGGTCGTAGGGTGTGACAGTGCGTGGTGAGGGTAGCATTAGATGCTATCCCCGAGGTTGGTGAGGAGGAGGAGATGGAGGAGCAGCCCGCATGAGAGAGAGAGGGTGAGGGAGACAGGAGGGGAGCCGAGGTGGGGACGAGGAGGCGGGAGGGGAGAGATAGGAGGAGGATGTCAAGGCACCAAAGGTGGATGTGGCAAGGGAGGAGGAGGCGGAGGGGGAGAGACAGGAGGCAGAGGTGGCAGGAGAGGAGGAGGCGGGGGTGGCAGGAGAGGAGGATGATGACGACGACGAGGAGGACGAGGCCATAGGTGAGACAGAGAGACTCTTGAGATGGCAGATGGTGGAGGGTGAGGAGGAGACACCATCTTCAGAGTTGCCCCAGGATGCTACAGCCGATCAGCGGGTGGCCGATTTGCAGCAGAGATTAGATGCCAGCCAGGCACAGGTGAGGTCCCTATAGTCGGCACTGGAGGTAGCCCGTGTAGAGTAGGATCAGGCGGTGATTCGCCAGCAGGATTCAGCGCGATGGTGCACAGAGTTTGCTACCCTATGTACGGGACCCATAGGAGACATGGCTCGGGAGCTTGCTAGGGTGAGCACCAGGTTGGGGCAGTACCGGACCCTCTATGAGCAGGCAGTGCCGCCAGAGCAGCGAGATCCTACCCTATCTCGATCACATACGAGGACAGGCAGTGGGCGCAGGTCGGGTAGTGGGAGTGGTACCAGGAGCCACAGTAGTGTCGGAGGGTCGACTTCCATAGGACACACATCAAGCCACAGATCACATTACTTTCACAGGCATACTCTGAGTCATCATTTGGGCACAGTCAGGGTTCCATTGGTTCAGCACAGAGGTTAGTATAGGGTCAGCCACCAGTGACAGATCCTACCACTTCTCAGAGTCTAGCAGCGGTGACCTCACAGGTTTTCCATACTGTCACGATGATGCCTTCATTCGCAGTTCCCTCATCTTCACAGACATAGGCCACTACAGGACCATCCATTGCTTTAGAGCTAGTGACAGGGTCTCAGCCACCATCACATTCGTCACCCCGAGGGGATGATGAGAGCCTACCCTAGGGGCATATTTGTATTTGGACACACTATGTTTATTGTTGAGCCTGTGAGCTCCATTTTTGGGATATCCATTGACTCTATCCTGTGACATTGCATATTTTTGAGATGAGATTTATATGATGATGCAGTTTTGATGCGGCCCATATGTGTTATGTGATGTTCTATGCATTATGTGTGTATGATATATGATGCTTAATTTATGATGCCATTTATGTATTATGATGTCTATGTTGTGATTTTTGATGCCATGGTGATGTAATATTCATATGCTTATGTTAATGATGTGCATGATGCATTTATGTAAAAGATGCAATGATGATGATTATGTATATGATGAAATGCCATGTATGATATTATTTAATGCCATGGATGATGTATGTATGGACCTAATGCAATGGATATATCATGTATGCACTTATGTTTTTGAATGACACATGATATCATCGCAGGATGGATGAGAGGAGATGGCGGGACTGACGAGAGAAGATGACCAGACCAAAGAGGAGAAGATATGAGACCTACGAGAAGATACAAATCCTTCAAAACTTTACTATAAGACTTTTAATATTCGTTGCTCTTTAATCATCATTGGACAAACTGTTGTAATGGTCAACAAACACCAAGATATGACATAGATCTAGGTGTGCAAGGTCGTATCATTACCCCAGACAAAACAGTCATAGACAAGGATGAGTATGACTCATACTAGGAGTGTGCTTGCCCCAGTCTTGTTGTCATCATCAACCACAAGTAGAAAAAGACAATGACAGATCATGAAACGTCGTTGCTTCTCTAAATCCTGTTTCCAAGACATCCTTGAGAAGCTAGTGACATGATTGTCAAACTACAAAAATAAAGTCTCTATCATGATATGACGTTGATTTTCTAAATCCCAAGATCAGGATCTCGTTGAGAAGCTAGTAGTCATGCGTGTCAATTGACATGATACGTCGCTGCTTCTCTAAATCCTGCTTAGTGGGATCTCGCTGAAAAACTAATTTCATGATAAAAGCTAAAAACAAATGCCAAGTATTTGCCAAGTGCGTCTGGATGCCGAGCGCATTGATGTGTCAATGTAAATTTAAATGATGCCAAGATGACAAATGTCAAAGGTTGCCATATTCAGGAAGGACACATCCTGAATAATGTCGATGTCTAAGAAGGACACATCCTAAAACACCAATGTCAGAGTTTTGTTCTTCAGAAGGACACATCTGAAAGAACGTTGTTGTCGAGAGGAATGATCCTTAAGTGTCAGAAAGGATCCCTCGAAAATGTCAAATGATAGGGACGATGCCTAGGAAGGACACATCCTAAGGCACCAATGTCAGAGTTTTGTTCTTCAGAAGGACACATCTGAAAGAACGTTGTTGTCGAGAGGAATGATCCTTAAGTGTCAGAAAGGATCCCTCAAAAATGTCAGATGACAATGCCGATTCCTAGGAAGGACACATCCTAAGGCATAAATGACAGAGGTTATTCTTCAGAAGGACCCATCTGAAAGGTAACCAAGAGTTGATAGTTTGACTGGTTGCGATAATTTGACTTGTTTTGACTAAGTTTGACTTGTTTTGACTGAGTTTGACTTGAGTTTGACTTGCCATATGTCGATATTGCCTTGATGAGAGTATCATGTTAATTAAAATTTTTTTTGACTTTGTTCCAAGAGTTTTCCCATTTGGAAATTGATTGAAGATTTTTGACGCGTATGCCAATGTAATGTCATGAACCCTAATGGACTGACCTAGTGCGGCCTCGGGGGCTCATCGATAGATGGCCTTGCCTACGTCATACACTTAGAGACCTCGTAGTTCGACACGACCAATGAATTTGTCTTGATGAGCAAAGATTGCGCCATGATTTATTTTGACAAACCTAAGAGGACTGACCTAACGTCTCGGGGACTCAAGTATGAGTCTTGCCTACATAGCAAATGCGCAGAGACAACGTAGTTCAGACAATGACATGGATTTATTGACTTGATTGACTTAGACCAGAGATGACAATGCACTTGTGTGCCGTGCGCGGTCGAATGTTTTGTTTGGTTTCCTCCAGGACGTTTTATGATTTTTAGGTCTTTTTTCAGGACATTTTATGATGTTTTTGTCTTTTTTAGGACTTTTTATGATGTTTTTATCTTTTTTCAGGACATTTTATGATGTTTTTGTCTTTTTTCAGGACATTTTATGATGTTTTTGTCTTTCTTCAGGACTTTTTATGATGTTTTTGTCTTTTTTCAGGACTTTTTATGATGTTTTTGTCTTTTTTCAGGACATTTTATGATGTTTTTGTCTTTCTTCAGGACTTTTTATGATGTTTTTGTCTTTTTTCAGGACATTTTATGATGTTGCGTGATAAACATTTTGCCCCCAGTCAGGGTTAAGACTTAGCCATTTGCAAGGGATACGGATAGGATGCTGTTGACTTGCTGGACCAACAGTCGTCAGGGCTTGATGTCAATCCTTCATCCACTAGGACAAGTAGAGTAGGATGTGATGGTGACTTGCAGAATAATAGCGAAGATAGCTTTCATCCTAAGCCAAGTTTAGACCAAGTGATAATAGATGGCAGAGCAATGATTGATTATGCATGGCGCCTGTTTGCCAGGTTTTCACCATGGTACTTGTCCAAAGCGCCTGTTTGCCAGGTTTTCACTATTGGACAAATTATTTTTCTTTTTACTATTTTTATGATGTTTTGATTTTTTTGGTGTCACCAAGACGCCTGTTTTCCAGGTTTTCATCAAGGTGACGATTTTTCCATTTTTCAATTTTTTTGTATTTTAGGGCCCTCCAGCTTTGTCCTCTGATGCTATGCGTAGAACTTTCAGAGGTGTAAACTATTGATGGGCTCAGTCAATTGTTCCCCATCTGGAGTTTCCAGTTGATATGCTCCAGAACCAAAAGAAGATATGATGATATATGGCCCCAGCCAGTTTGGTTCAAACTTTCCTTGCTTTTCTCTGTCTGCTTGGTTCTTAGGGTTCTGCATGAGAACCAGGTCACCAATGTCGAACTTTCTGATCATGAATTTTTTATTGTAGCTGCGACAAAGGCGGTTTTGATATGCCTGGAGGTGATTCAGTGAGTTTTGTCTTCTTTCGTCCAGCATTTCCAGCTCATGTAAGCGTGATTGTCGGTATTCCTCTTCATTAGTTAGACCCTTCAAAGAGACCCGTAGTGAAGGAATTTCGACCTCAATGGGTAAGATGGCTTCCGCGCCAAAAACCAGGGTGAATGGGGTAGCTCCTGTAGGCGTTCAAATGCTAGTTTGGTAAGCCCACAGAGCAGGGTTAAGTTGTATGTGCCAATCGCGGCCAGCGTCATTGATAGTCTTTTTAAGGATCTTGATAATGGTTTTATTCGACGCCTCAGCTTGGCCGTTTCCTTGGGGGTAGTATGGGGATGAAAAGTGGTGTTGGATATGGAATCGCTCACATAACTCACGTACGTCTTGGTTTTTGAACGGACGTCCGTTGTCAGTGATGATGGACTGTGGGAGGCCATACCGGCAAATGATGTAATTGAGGATAAACTTTGATATTTGTTTGCCAGTAATGTATGTCAATGGAATGGCTTCAATCCACTTTGTGAAATACTCAGTGGCGGTGATAATGAATTTATGGTCGTTGGAGGAGGTTGGATGAATCTTACCCACGAGGTCGAGTCCCCATTGAGTGAAGGGCCACGAAGAAGTGATTGGCCGAAGTTCTTGTGCTGGAGCTTGGACCAAATCGCTATGGATCTGACACTTGTGACAGGTTCTGACATATTCTATTGCATCCTTTTCCATTGTCGGCCAATAATATCCAAGTCTCGTTAGTTTCTTAGCCAGAGTAGGACCGCTCGAATGAGATCCGCATATACCGTCGTGCACTTCTCGTAAGGTCGTACATGCTTCATCGGTGTCAAGACATCTAAGGAGGGTATTGTCGAAACTATGGCAGTATAGGGTGTCACTGATAATGGCATACCTTGCGGATTTTCTAATGAAGGACTTCCTTTGGTTATTGGATAGGTCTGATGGAAGGGTGTGAGTCTTCAGATAGTCATAAATGTCCTAATACCAAGGAGAGTTGGGACCAACAAGTTCACAAACCATTTCTGACTCTGGGATATCATATGCCTGTATCAGTAACTGTTCTGCTAGGAACTCAAATTGTGACACATTTTTAGGGATGTCCAAGAGAGAACTAATAGTAGCCATTGCGTCTGCTGCCTTATTCTGTACCCTGGGGATTTGTTCAAAAGACACCGATTGGAAGTATGTTAGGAAGCTATCCACCATCCTGTTGTAAGGAAGCAACTTCTCATCCTTTGTTTCATAGTCACCATTCACTTGTTTGATTACTAGCTGGGAATCCCCGAATACAAGCAATGTCTGAATTTTCCATTTGATTGCCAACTTGAGACCTATAACTAGTGCTTTGTATTCGGCGATGTTGTTTGTGCAAGGGAAAGAAATTTGAAATGACTTAGGAATCGAATCCCCTTGTGGTGTGATGAATAAGATTCCAGCCCCTGAGCCATGACCAGTGTGGGACCCATCAAAATATAGCTTCCATGGTGTTGTTGGTTCCGTATGAAAGATGGACTCGTCAGGAAAATCAGTTACCAACGGATGAGAGGCTTGCATTGGTGCATCTGCCAGTTGATCTGCTATTACTTGCCCTTTTATTGCCTTGCGTTCAACGTAGTGTATGTCATACTCACTTAGGATCATGACCCATTTTTCCAATTGGCCTGTTAACGCTGCTTGACTTAATAGGTATTTTAATGGGTCAATTTTGGCAACTAGCTATGTCTGATGATTGAGCATATAATGCCTTAGTTTTTGGGCTGCAAAGACAACTGCGAGGCATGCACATTCAATGTATGTGTAATTCAGCTCATAACCAATCAGTGTGCGGCTGATGTAGTAGACTGCTCTTTCTTTCCCTTCATGATCATTTTGGGCCAATAATGCCCCCAGTGCTGAACTAGTGGTCGAGATGTATAGAATTAATGGCTTTCAATGAATAGGCGACATGAGGACTGGTGTTGATAGCAGGTAATCTTTGATTTGCTGGAAGGCCTGTTGACATTTATCTGTCCATACAAAGGGGACACCTTTGCTAAATAGATACTGGAATGGGTGGCACTTATCTGCCAATTGAGCTATAAAGCGGCGAATAGATTATACTCTGCCTTGTAGGGTTCTGAGTTCACTGATCCCTCTAGGTGGAGGCATGTCTATGATTGCTTTAACCTTTGCCGGATGGACCTCTATGCCTCTTCGGGAAACTATGTACCCCAATAGCTTACCTGACGTGATGCCAAAAACACATTTCTTAGGGTTTAACCGAACCTTGTACTCTTCTAGTCTCTTGAAAATTTTGTCAAGTACCTTCAAATGATCTTTCCTTGTTGCTGATTTGGCCAATAAGTCATCTACATAGTCTTCCATTATATTGTGCATCATATCATGAAAGATCGTGGTCATAGCCCTTTGGTATGTGGCACCTGCATTTCTGAGACCGAAGGGCATGACATTCCAACAGTATGTACCCCATGGGCAAGTAAATGTTGTTTTGTGTTGGTCCTCAGGAGCAATGCGGATTTGATTATAACCAGAGAAACCATCCATGAGGGATAGCATCTCGTGTCCTGCAGTTAGATCGACTATGATGTCAATGTTGGGCAAAGGAAAGTCATCCTTTGGACATGCTTTGTTTAGGTCTCAGAAATCTGTACATACCCGAATTAGTCCATTTGGCTTTGTCACCGGTACTAGGTTGGAAATCCATTTAGCATAATCTATAGACCTTATGAATCCCGCATCCAGTAATTTCTTTAACTCGGCCTTAACCAATAGAGCAACTTGTGGGTGCATTTTGTGCAACTTCTGCTTGACTGGTTTAGCATTGGGTACTAGTGGCAGATGATGTAGAACGAGTTTGGGGTCCAATCCTGGCATGTCAGCATAGGACCATGCAAAATTTATTTTTCGTTCTGCAAAGAATTTGTGAAATTCCGGTTTCTCTTCATCTGTCAATGATGCCACAAATAGGACCATCTTGGGGTCTTCTGGAGTCAAAATGTTATCCTCTATGGTGTCCTCAACAAGCATGGCTGATCTCTCCTATTGTATGGGGAGAAAGTCTAGTCCTCCATCTTTGGGCGCCTCTGAGAGGTTTTCACCCACAGATACGTCCTTTGTTTTTACTATTTTACCGTCAAGAGGTTCCTTTCGGTTTTCAGCTAGAGACGTTTCATTTTTTACTTTATTTTTACTTTTGCGACTAGAGGACTGAACCATCTCACCGAAGTATGCCGTGCAATCTAGATCAATAGCAAAGCCTGATTTGTGATCCCCACTGGGTATGCCTTCGCGTAATCCCATGAATTCTGCAATGGCTTCATCATTTTGGAATGTGTCTAGAACTGGCGGTCCTTGTTGGTCCCAATCGACTAGTTCAGGGTAGACTAATGAAATTCCATCGTCAAGGCTAGTGAATTCGGGTGAGGATGCCGATAGCATAAAGATGGATGTGTTGATGTTGTAGATGAGGTTATCATCATCCAACTCGACATCGGACTCTATCCAGTATTCTCCTTCACTAGTATCATATTCGTTGTCATAATAAGGGGTGAAGGTTTGAGAGCCCTGATTATCAATGGCATTTGATACTTCAGATAGATTAGGCTGAGGGGGTTCGGATGGTGGTTGTTGCATGTCATGAGAAGTGTGAGTGGGATTTTGACTATTTGGTGCCCGCTCAATTTTGAATGTTTGCCAAAATCATTGTTCAGAGGTCAATTCCCCTGGTTCGACAAACAAATCATCAAGACAACAGTCACTTAAGGATCGTTCGGAGCCAAATTCCTACTCGTGGGAGTCTGTTTCGATTAGGTATTCCCTAGCAGTCTCAACACTTTCAGAAGCATGTACTCGCTCACTGGAAAGTCCATGGGTACGTCGATCATCATTTTCGAGTGATCCAAACCCTAATCCAAGATACTTCGAAGTTTGGAAAGTTTCTATGGGTTCCCTTCGACCAATTTTATTTTTTCCAAGGCCACTAGTACCATCGTAGCCTTTAGCCTTCATGATATTGTAACCCTTGCCATATTTCTGGACTGGTAGTGGAGGTAGTGAGACTGAATCCTTGTAGATCCATCCTGTGATGTCGGTAAGGTCTTCATCACTCATGTCTCCCCACTTGATGAAAATTGTATTTAGTGGAACTTTGAATGTTTCTTACGGTTCCATTCTGAAACATGGTCGACCATATATCTTTGGAGGAGTAGGTATTGTAGTTATGCTGTATGCTGTATTTAGTTTGAACTCTCTACAGCTGAGGTCCTGGATTTTATCAATTGATTCAGTCTTAGGGTTGGTGGAGGGTTGTGATATGTCAGCAGACGTGGATGGAGTGGATATGGAAGATGACCCGAGCACGGAAGGGTCGATGTATTTCGACGAGGAGCCAGGTGCTTCCCAGTTAATAGGTACTTGGTTTTTAGAGATACCCCTTAAATTGGTACAATATTGGAAAGGGTCGGGGTCTCCGTATATGGTTACTTCCATACCATCAAAAGGAAACTTGAGGCATTGGTGGTATGTCGATGGAACGGCATTTAAGGCGTGGATCCATGGGCGGCCAAGTAAGATGTTGTATGGTAGTTCCAAATCCAGGACCTGGCAAGTTGTGTCGACAATGAGTGGTCCCACTCTGATAGGGAGAGAGATAACACCTCGCGAAGAGCGTTCCTCATCATCATATGCTTTGATCACTATGCTTTTTGTTGGGTCTATGCATGCATCACAGAATCCAAGAGCCTTAACCAGTTTAAGGGAGCATATATTCAACCCTGCTCCACCATCTATTAGAACCCGTCTAACCTTGTGCTTGTGGACAAAAACTTCTATGTGTAATGCATCATTGTGGTTGGTTTTAGATGATGACTAATCCTTATCTGAGAAGGTGACATGGTGTGGCGTGGTGAGATATCCCACCATAGTTTCAAACTAATTGACATCAATGTCCTTCGGGACCGATGACTCTTAGAGAGTTTTATCTAGGATTTCTTTGTGTGCGGGAGAAATACGAAGTAGATCAAGGATAGATATTTGCGCAGGAGTCTTTCCTAGTTGGTCAATGAGATTGAACTGACTTTTGGGTTTCCACTGTTGTGGGGTTGAGATAGGTTTTGGTTGTTTAGCAGATGAAGCTGGTTGTGATTGCTTAGCAGATGGACCTGCTACAGTGATCTTGGCTTGTCCAGGGGGAGGTGGACCAGCTATAGTGACCTTGCCACTTCGTGTAGTAGCATTGCACTGAGGTGCTCTCCTGATCGTAATGGTGTTGATGTATTCCTCGTCCGTTCTAACATTATTTATTATTGGTCCACCAGAGTAATCATACTTGGCTCGGGTGAAGTTAGCCTGGTTTTTTGGACCTGAAGTGGAAGCATTATGGGGACCATGATCCTGTAGTGGATTCTTGTGGATAGTATGATCTGAGTTGGAATTGAATTGCGATCCACCTACTTCAATGGTGCGATTTTCAATGAGGTCTTAGATTACATTTTTCAGTTGTCGACAGTTGGAGGTTGTATGCCCTTTGACTCGATGGTATTCGTAAATTGCGTTGTCATCCCACCATGCTGGTTTGAATTGTCCTGGGTCATAAGGTTTTATTTTCGGAAGTGTGATGACCCCATGTTGGATGCATTTCTTGAGGACATCTGCAATGGGTTCACCTAAATTTGTGTATGTGCGACCCCTAGGGAATTGTCTTAGTTGACGATATTTCCTTGACGGTTTTGATCATTTTGACTATTTGAAGGAGTATTGGGGGGAGGTGTCAATGTCGTTGTTGGTCTATTTTGTTGTTGCACCCCTTTCAGAGCCAATACGGGACTTGCAGTCTTGGCGTCGACAACACCATCATTTGTAACATGTTTATTCTTGACCCAGTATTTGTTTTTGTCAGCGGGTGGGTTGGTGTTTGTGTTTTTGGAACCATACCTTAGTTCTCCCTTTGCGATAAGGGCTTTCTCAATTTGGACCCCCTTTTCCACTAATTCTGTGAAGGTTGTGCAACAATGTATTTGCAATGCGAATTTGAGGGGCCCTAGAAGTGTTTGGACAAACATGTCAACCTTTTCTCTTTCAGGAATGTCAATGTGACATTGACTAGCGAGGCTTCTCCATTTTTGAAAGAACGGGATAAATGTCTCACCCGACTCTTCTTGTGTGAGATTGCATAAGCTAGTGATAGAGGTGTCCATGTCAATATTGTATGCGTAATTTTTTATGAACCTTCTTTTGAGCTCATCCCATGTCTGGATATCTTTTTGCGCTGAAAACCATTCAAGGGCTTGACCCGCCAAACTTTTGGAAAAAAGTCATCAAGTATGTGGGTTCGTATGCGATATCCATACAGTTAGTTGTGAATTCGCGAAGATGTTCAATGGGATTTGTCTTGCCTTTATATTTAGTGAAGTTGGGTGACACATATCCTGGCGGAAATGTGGGCATACGCAAGTTTGTGTCAAATGGGTATACATCCAGATCATATGATATTTCGGATTTCCCGCCGGTGATGAGCATGTTTTGCATTGTCTTCGCCATATCCCACACTGTTGTTTTGAGTTCATCTATGGTAGGGTCATTTATATTTCCATACATTGGATTGCCTGGTACACCATGTGTTCCAGCGTGAGTATAGGTGTATTGTGGCGGTACGGGTTGTTGTGGTACATATGACATGTGTTGTTGGTATTGAAAGTTGTGATTAGGTGCATGTTGATGAGTGTGAACGTTGGATGAGTATGTTGGAATGTGTCCCCCAGCTATGCGTGTCATTATTTGGGGGATGTTGTGACCATGAATGTTAGGATGTATCGACGATGTCATGGGTTGAGTTATTTGGCCACTTTGTGTGAATTGTTGATTTTGCACAAGGGGAACATTGGTATTTGTACCTTGGGAGGTAATGACGTTTGACTGTGTTGTCGTGTTAACGTTTTGTTGTTGTCCTTGTATAAAGATATGCCCTGTGGCTCCTCCCAAAGGATGTTGTGAATTACTACTGAACGATTTTGTTGAAGTTGTGTTCATGGTAGTAGATGTAGTTGTCAAGGGGGGGTTGTGATGACTTGATGATGCCCCCGTGGTGTTTGCTGTTGCGATAACAGAGGATTGGAATAATTTGCCGATGATGTCAAGGAGCCAAGAGTGGTTGTATTTAATTGGGGTAGTGTTGTGGATGTTGTGGATGATTGTGATCCCCCAATAGATGTAGCGTTTATTGTATTGGAGATGTTTGGGATGTTGGATGTGGTATGCAGTGTTGTGGTGTCAAAAGGGATGTTACTTGTAGTATTTAGGATTTGACCACTGTGTGAGATGTTATGAACATTATTGGCATTAGGGTCATGTAATGTGTTAATGTCAAATCCTGGTGGTAACTTAGCTCCTTCACTCAAGACCATAGCTATGAATCTGTCTCTGTCGTGACGTGCTATTGTTTCAGCCAACTGATAGGCCTCTGGGTCTTGTGTCAATGCTTCTATGTGTTCTTGAAGTAGTTGACCATTTTCATCTCTTTGCATGTAGTGTTCGAATGAGTTGTTAGGTAAGGATTGTGTTGTCACTAGAGGTTGATTGTCTAGATTGGTAAAGGGATCATTCACGGTCCAGTTTGAGTCATGTGGAGGACTGTTGGGATCTTGCCTAAAGTTTTCCATTTGTCTTTTGTGCTTTTGAAGTCTGGTTTCGACCATAAATGAGATTGCTCAAAGGGGATGTCCACTAGATGCAAGTATGACACTAGGTGAAATCTAAGGTTCAAATTGACGACTAAAATGACCACTATTTTTGGATTTTTGTGAATAAGGTATGTAATGTGGATGCAATGTAGAATGAGGCTATCTAAGCACTTCTAAGCTTGAACTTTGTTTCCAATTTGGACTGCTAAAAGACTTTGTTGTTAATGACAAGTTGACAAGATGAATAGTGAGTCTTCCTAACTAGACTTTTGAGTTGGAAGAAATCTCACAAAAGAGGACAATGACTAAAAGGATGTTTGATAACTTAGTCCAAAAGGGTCTAATTTTGAAAACAATGATTTTTCCAAGGGGTGCCTAAGATTTTCCTATTCCTAAATATGCAAGATTTGAGTCTAGGGACAGCGTAATGTTGAATGTGTGATACTAAATGGGGTGAGGTATGAAACCTAAGGTGATCAATGCAAAGCTAAGAGACAAAACTTTGAGCAATTTCAAATTGGGTTTCTGGAAGAACCTTTCAGATGACAGAGTTTGACAGATGGTTGACAGTTTGGAGGTCTCTAGTTTCAACTATGCAGTTTAAGAATTTTGATAGGAAGATGCGTCTCAGTTTGGCAATTGCATCGCGGTTTAGCAATTGTGGTTCAGTTTCTCACTTGCAGCTTTTTGACTGTCAGATGTGACTCGGTTTAACAGATGCGACTTTCGGGTTTATAGATGCGTCGCGATGCATATAGATGCGTTGTTATAAGTTTCAAATGCGATTTATCAGAGCAGTTGCGTTGCATAATCTCAGTTGCGGTTCGACATATATGACAGTTTTGTTTCAAAGTGATTTTTGTGGTATGTTGATGGAAGTTTTTGGTCTGTTTGATGACTGTTTTGTTTGGACTGTGACAAAACCAGAATGCACTTGACAAACACAGCGTTTTAAGGGATAACCAAACACACATGAGATAAGCACAATCCTAGAAAGGCCACTAGGCCTAGGGTTTGTATACTTGATATAGCCCACCAGTTATACCCCGGATTGGTGATGAACACCTTTCCTTCTCGAGAGCGGATAGCTTAGAATTTGGTGGCATTGGCTCCCCTCCACGGCTCATTAACGTCATTCGAGCACACCAAATTCGGATTCATTGGGTAGTGATATCCCAAGAATTGCTATCTCTACTCAAGGGGATCAGTAGTGAGTAATCTTCGGGCATGATACTGTACCCTGCACTATATCAAGCAACGGCCAATAGAACGGTTGGACACTAAGACAAGAGGTGTTTAATTCGGGCATTCCGTTCGTGGGGCGTGATCCATGCGGCGAGAGTCCCCTTTCGGATCCATCTCGTCGGAACCACGCTCGTGATTCTTGGGCTTTCCCCAAGAGCCCACTTTTCTATACCGGCTGGAAGTCCCTCGGTGTCAGGGTGCTACCGGTCTGAGTCGTCCTGGGGTGAGTACTTTTTCCCACCAGAACAGGCCCAAGTTCTAGAGTCGGTAACCGTTTCTCTTACACCCAGGATCGCACGAATGCGCAAGGGGAGAGGATACTCCGATATACCGAATCATGAAGGGTAAAATAAAAAGAAAAGAATGGGTCTGGTTTTCTGATCACAAGGTTTTCACCAAGTGAGAGCATACTCACCTACCACTCCACAAGCACACTCAAGCATGAAAGACATGATTCTTTTTTAAAAGCACCAAATTCAAAGTTTGCTAATCTAGAAATAAACAAGCACACTGTTTGTTTTCTCTTTCTTTGACATGCGAATCTGCAAACAATGAGTTAGTAGTCTTGTATGTGATGATCTTGGACACATGAAAAAGGATCGCCACATGCTGCAAGAAACTATTAGTAACACAAAATATCTAATCTGGTTAACATGCAGGAATAGAAACACAGAAAAATATGGAAACCCAGAAAACCAGTGATCAGAAAAATCTGAAGTTTGACAATTAAAATCTC
>VDFB02043657.1:0-28542 GCA_007258455.2 Sequoia sempervirens
GCAAGATAACAACTTTCAGAATTCAGTCTTCCGAGGCTATTTTTAGGGTTTGCATGTCAAGGTTTTCTTTGCATGTCTGCATATTCCTTGTGGGTTTTTCGAGAGCTTCGCGATGATATGACATGCAAACAGAGATAATCACTCCTTCAGCAACTTACTATTTTTAGCATATACATCCCGACAGCTGCCTCCCAGCACTTCAGAATCACGAGCTGATCGCAATGCAACAGAAACAAAAACAAACGGAGACCATTTGATATGCATGCAGAACAAATTAGGGTTTCCAGCTTCAGGACCCAAAAAGAGGGGTAAAAGGTCAGAATTTTTGAAAACTGATGTATACCACCGCGATCAGCATCTCTCAAGCTATCTGCTGATAAAATTTGAAGGCAAACGGAGCACTTACTATTTATAGTAAGTCATTTCAGAAACAGGCTAAAAACAGCAGGTCAGTGCAAGGCATCAGCAGGTACAGGTCAAGCAAGTGATGAAGACCCTATGGCGCGAATTTTAGATCAAACGGAGTTGCAAAGGATGGAAAATCAGACACTTACTATTTTTAGCAGGTTGGTACAGAGGAATTAGGGTTTCCTAAATTCAAGGGCGAAACAGGACAGTCGTGCAAAAGCAACATCCAGCCACGGTCGTTACACTTTAGGCATTTAGAACATGAAATTTGAAGACTTTTTGAGCAATTGCTATTTTTAGCAGGTTGCTAAAAATAGTAGGTACAGACAGGCATCAGGCCCCGATAGCACGACCACACCACGAAGTTCAAAACGGGGCGAAAATCAAGCTTTCTGGAGTCAAAAGTCAAGTCAGAGCACGAAATTCGAGGAACTTTCTAAAAATAGAAACTCAGGGCAAATTAGGGTTAGTAGGAGAAAATCACCCTAAATCTGACAAAAGGCATGAAATCAACCAAGTTTGATAAAATTTGGAGTCCGGCATCGAAATTCACCTTGATAAGCTGAAGATAGATGAAAATGCTACTAACTCTGGAAAATTGAAAGCATACCTAGCTAAATGTGCCATTGGAGTTGAAACTTGATGAAAATTCTCTAAGTGTTATAAACTGAAAGTCCCATGGGTCAAATGCGCCCCACTTTGAAGAACTTCAAGTTACTAAGTTTCAAAATTAAATGCTCCCCATGCTATTTGCGCCCCCGAGCTTAGAGTCTCAAAATTTGAAGCTAGACCTGTGATTTGCGCCCAACTTTGGAGGAGACTTCAAAATGTTCTAAGTTTCGAAAATTGGAAGTAAGGACTCCAAAATGCGCCTAGCCTTGAAGAGAGGACCTTGAAAGTTTCTGAATGTTTCAAATTTGAAGCATGACCTCTGGTGTGTGCCTGGACTTGCCTGTAGAGGTGATTGAAAATGCTAAGTGTTGGAAACTAGAAGTAGCACCTTCTATATGCGCCTGGAGAGGAAAGAGATGAATAAAGTGTTAAGTGTTCAAAATTGAAAGTGCAACCTCCAATATGCGCCCAAGGTAATGTGTAGTAGTTGAGAATTTTTCTAAGTGTTGTGAAATGGAAGTGCAAGGAAAGTTTCTAGGTGTTGAAATTGAAAGTTCCTCTAGCAAAATGCGCCCAGCCTGAGGAGTGAGTTTGAGAAATTTTCTAAGTGTTGAGAATTTGAAGCTCAAGGCTTTATTTGCACCCTAGCTGAGAGGAGGTTTTGAAAAATATTCTAAGGCGTACCAACTCAAAGTTACTCATGGCATATGCGCCCAGATTTGAAAAGAAGCTTGGAAATCCTCTAAGGCATGAAAATTGCAAGATGAAGACCTTATTTGCGCCCAGCTCAAAGGGAGGGTATCGAGAATATTAAAGGGGTGTTCAAATTGAAATGAGAAGGCTGAAATGCGCCCAGCTTTGAAGGAGTCACTTGGAATTTTTTTCTAAGTGTTGAAAAATGAAACTAGAAGGGGTCATTTGTGCCCAAGGAAGAAGAAGGTGGTTAAAGTTTTTAAAACGGAAGCTGGCTATGTCAAATGTGCCTTTGACTAGAGGGGTGAGCTGGAAGAGAATTTAAGTGTGGAAGCTTAAATTGAAAGAAGACCCCATGATTTGCGCCTTGAGCTTAAAAGAAGAGAACTTAAAATTTTCTAAGGCAAGTGTTTAAAAAGTGAGAGCATAAGGGTTGATCTGCGCCCTAAGGAATAAGATGCATGAAATTTTTTCTAAGTATTGGTGAATGGCAGGAGGACCCCCCCTGGATGCGCCTGACTTGTGTGAGTTAGTGAAAACTTTTTCCAAGTGCTGAAAATGAAAGCTCTACCCTCCATATGCGCCCTATCTTGAAGAGAAATTCTTGAAGAATTTTCTAAGTAACAAGATGGAAGTACTACCCATGAATTGCGCCCAAGATGAGAAGGAAGTCAGGAGATATTTTCTAAAGTGTTTGCAAGCGGCAGGACAAAAGCTCAAATGCGCCCAAGCTAGTGATGAAAGAATATTTTTCTAAGTATAAATATTTAAATTCCACCTCTAGAAGAAAATACTCCCTAGTCTAATGGAGGGGATGAAATTTGCTTAGGCATGGATGAATTGGCAGTAGATGGGTCAGAAAGTGTCAGCTTCGTGAGGTTGATAAAAAAAATTCAAGTCAGAGCAAGGAAATGCGCCTGGAGTTGAAGAAATGGATTAAATTTTGTTGAAAATTAATTTTCTAAGGTTCAAAAAATTCAAGAAAATTAAATGAACCCGTTTGTTGTATACCCATGAATTCGACAAGTTCTAAAAGAAATTTTCTTCTAGGTATTGAAGATTGTCAACGAGGAGCGGATTTTAGTGTCTTCTGCAGTTCGCCGAAGCCTTCAGAATGGAGATTTTTGATGGGCACTTGAATAATGAATTTCCTAAGTAAAAGTTCGAAATTTTTTCTAAGGCAAGAAAGGAAGAAGATGTTGAAATATACCACCTTGGCGGATGAATTTGAAGTTGGGCACCTAGATAATTTTTGATCAAATTCCTGATGAATGCATTTTCCTCGGGCCTAAGTCGGATGAAATATCAGAGTGAAGTGCGCTAGGAAGAATACAAGATAGGTTGGAAATTTGGCTAAGGCATGAAGAATTTGAACACAAAGTTGGCTAGTGAAGACAATGAACGCTTGGAAGTTAGAGCGTGAAATTGGGTAAGTAAGTTGAGTTTATATTATGAAGTGTTCTAATACCCTTCTCCTTGCTTATTTTGCAGGAGGAACGTCAAGACCAAGCGGTGATAACTTGAAGTGATCCAAGGTGACATTTCAACTTCGAAGGAAGAAAGTTGCAAAAAATGGCTAAGTGTTGAGACTTGGTATAACTCAAGTGACAAAGAAGAAGTTGAAGAATAACGTCAAGAAGAAGATCGAGAACAGTGTGAACGCGTCTACAAATGAGAATCTTCTATAAGGATGATGGACATTAATGGCTCATTTATTACCCCACTCCTCTTGGTGGCGGTTTTTAGGGTGAATCTTGTTTAGGGCTGAGGTGGCACAATCTGGGCCATCTAGCCGATTGTAATCTGAGACGTCCGTTGGACTGGGCTATCTATAAAAGGGGGAGTCCCCCTTCATTTGTACATTCATGAGACAGTAGAATTAGAGTAGAAGTTAGAATAGAGAGACAAATTAGAAGTAGCTTAGTATAGGTTGATAGAGTAGTTGAAGAAGGAAATTTTTTCCTTAAAACTTTGTAAGAAATTGTTGTGAACACTCTCCCAATAAAAAGAATTTTCATTGATGATGAATTTCGTCTTTTGTTGTGAGTAGCTAGCAAGGTTTCTTCGTCCTTCTGATTCGAGTAGTGACTTAAAGTAGAATAAGTTTCATTTCATGCAAGTAGTAGATAGTAATTGTGGAATGTGGTCTTCAATTTGAGCAAACTTCGTCTATCCATACCACTAGTGTGTTCGCTGATGGTGAATGCGCCTTGTGTGGTCAATTGGAATATCATGTACTTAACATCGATCATGATTTGCATGTTTATATGTGTCGTTGTGATGGTATTTTCATGCTAAGTTGTGATTTGAACACCTTGAGCTACTCCTTTGAAGATTGCACCGGTTCTATGGAGGCTGTCCGAAGCGAGGCAAAGCAGAGCCTGGTTGAAGCTTGTGAGAATTGATCACCATGTCCACGCCTTAGAGTAGATTAGAGCTCTCTAGACCCTGCATTTTAAATTCAGTACTTTCAAGTTAGTTCAGGAAACAAGAACTTCATAGACAAATCTTTCGAGCATTTGAATTCCTTTCTCCGATGCCGAACAATTCCGTTAGTCCCCTTGAAATACCAGCAAATCACATCGAGCCAACTGAGCCTATTCGCACTGAAGGAACCTTGGAGTTGAACGTACAAACTCTCTCGCAATCTTAGCATGCAGAATACTTTGATCAAGAGAGGATAGGGTAGCCGTTGGCGACTTTATTTTGCGTTGGTGTGGTCACGAAAAACACATCAACAGGACCCGATAGGGAAAATGGTTGATTCAACTCATGTTGAGTGTGTTTATAATTGTGAAAAAAATCCTTGTTATACTCCCAATAGGTAATTATGTAATAACTTCCAACATGGACCTCTTTAGTATTAGTTTTAGTACCTTGGAGGTAGATTCAATTTCTAACTCAATTTTAAATAAGACAAGTCAAGATGGACAATTATCAATATGAATTTGGTAACAATGTATGCAATTTTGTAATAAATTCCAACATGAACCTCTTTAATTGAATGCCTTTAAAGTAGACTCAAATTCTAATTTAGTTTATCATAGGGATTCAATTTTTAGTTGTTCTAGTAGTGCTTATTTACATCTCTTTTCTCTTTTTTCTCTTTGAGGTTTTTGGGGATATTAGTGTAAACATACATCAATAAAATACCAACCCACTACATCCAATATAAGCGGAGGCTTGGGCAACTATAAAAAAATTAACAACCCCCTTTAATATAATTTGTTGGTTTATAAGAAAAGAAATTGAAACCTATCAAGTAGGAAATAAACTATATGAAGGTAAAGTAAAAAGATCTCATAAAAATGATAATCTAGTAATTTGAGGGACACCAAATTAATGGTGATCAAGCACCATTTCGAGCCAAGGTTCACATAAAATTAATTTAGGAAAATCCAAACATGACACCACTAGTTAACATCAATATGCACAACATTTCCTTTTAATTTGGCACATATGCATAAAAATTCCAATGATAATTGGTTAAGTACACACATACAATACAAATTTCCCCAAAGGGAATAAAACTATGGCCCTTATTTTTGTTATAATGGCCATTTGCTACTACTCTAATAGTCTTGTGTAGGACACCATGAGTTGTATTATGTCCTACAATAAGAAAGAATTTGTGCCCATGCCAAGCAAAAGGAACACAACAACATGGAATTTAACATAGTTTTTTTCAAACTTCTCTACCTATTTGTATATAGTTTCATGTTGCTTTCAATTGAATTGCATATCTCAACACAAGCAATTAATATACTAATTGACATTATTGGTAGCAAAAATGGTGCTTCTATTGCAAATTTATATAAAACATTGAGGCACAATGGACAAATGATTTTTGAGGAGCCAAATAAAAATATATAATGGATAGTTAGAAGAATACTCAAAACAAGTAACCAATCATAATTGATGAACACACATACAATTAACTAATAATGTTGTACTCATTATCTTAAGAATCCCCCCTCATTACATAATATTCTCATGAGTACAAAGCATGAAGAGCTACATAAAGATTTGAATTTGACAACAATAAATTTGGTTGAAGTGTCTAGACATTGATCTTGATCTAAACAATATTGAAGTTGAATATTATGTTGTTACACATGCTCATATATGTAATGACATTGACGCTTCATGAGTTTAGTTTGCCTCATGAAAAACTAGGTTATGAGAAAGCTTCAACACTTTCCAATTACCACCAAAGGGCCATAGATTTTTCTTAGGACCACTTATTCCTTTCAAAATGTGACATAACCATATCACTTTACAGAGAACTCTATTTACTACAATAATATTTTACTTCTAGGGAAGAGTGAGGAATAGTGGTTTTCTTTTACTTGCCCATGATATTGAAATAGATCCCAACAAGAATAAAGTTTGAAGTAGATTCTCTATCATCCAAAGATCTTGCATAATCTACATATGTGTACCCTGTCAAAGAACAATGTTTATTTGTTTATTTGTTTATTTGAGGAGATGCCCATCTATCTTAATATACTAGGCTCTTGGATCCTATTTTAGACCATAGAGGGATTTGACAAGTTTGTACAATTCCTATTGCTACTAGGTGTAATATAGCCCTTATGTTGAGTTATATAGATTTCTTCTTTGAGATCTCCATTTAGGAAGGCAACCTTGACATCCATTTATGAACCCACCAACCAAATTGAGTTGCCATTGCTAAAAACATTCTTATAGTCTTGTTTTTTGTAGTTGGGGCAAAGGTTTTTTCATAGTCAATGCCTTCTTTCTATACATAGCCCTTAGCCACAAATCGAGCTTTATATTTGTCAATATTGTATTGTTTGCTTTGTATTATTTGCATCCAATAACTTTCATCCTTGGTGAAAGACCAACAAGTTCCCAAGTGTTATTTTTCCACCGATCCTTGATATTTACATCGATTGCATCTTGTCAATGTTGGAACTCAAAAACTCACTTCATTTTATCTAATTCTAAATTTTGAATGATTGTGCACATAAGAGCCAAATTTACTTTGTTAAAAACTTTGTTGTTGTCTTTAGCCCCAAATTAGATATGTCTACAATTGCATCTGCCTTTGTAGCCTTCATGATGGTACAACACAACTTAGTTATTTTGTGCATAGGAGATGAGAATTGAGGTGGAGATAAAGGTTAAAATTATTACATTAAAAACAAAACTTCTTCTCAAGATTCTTCATCATGATGAATATCCTCAAGTTCCTCATCTTCAATCTTATTAATTTTTGGCGTTTGGTGGCTTACAATTGATGATGAGGGAGATGCAAGTTACAATCTTTTTCCTCATCAAAACATTCCTATTGATGTGCAATTTCTTTGTAGCACTCTGGCTTTGAATTGTGTTGAAGAATAATGCATTTCAAGGGTTTTCCATTTAACTTTTTTTTCTGCACCTTGGGAATGTGCATGAAATATGTACACCCAAACACTTTCAAATGTGAAATAGAGGGCTTCATATGAATCCATGCATCTTCAAGAGTAATGTTTTTCAGCAATTCAGAGGGTGCTTGATTCAACAAATACAAACTAGATGAATTGCTTCAACCCAAAATGCAAGAACTAGATTTGCATCCTTCAACATGCATCACACCATTTTCATAAAGGTATGATTACACCTCTCTACATCATCATTTTGTTGAAGTGTATATGTTGTGGGCAATTATCTTTTGATTACATGTTGTTGAAGGTAGTTTAAAGACTCCTTATTGGTGTATTCCCTTTGGACCTAAGTGGATGGTCTTGAGGGAGTGACTAGATGACCTTTCCACAAGGGCTCAAAATTCTCTAAAATTTTCAAATGTTCAAACTTTTCTAGTCAAGCAATATACCCACATTTTTTGGGTGTAATTATCCCCAATAAGTTGAAAGTATTGAGCACGACTATGACTAGGTGTCATGGGTTTGCATAGATCAATATGCATCAAATCCAAGGAACCAAAGGCTTATGTTTTTGTAATAGGGAAAGGAGTACAATATTGTTTTATGCCAAGACAGTTGGAACAAAGAATTTCTACTTTTTCGTAGGGGGAAGTCTTCACAACATGCCTTGTTTAATTGATGCAAGAAGATTCTCCAAACTGAGATGAATAAATCTTCTATACCAAAGAGTAGTGGAGGATTTTTAAAAAAAAAATTCCATGGGCCTTGTATTCATGGTTGACATCAAGCAACTTGTCATTTCAGCAACCCTTGCGGCACAAGCAACAAATTCACCATTGTGAATCTTTTCCTGAATGAGATAGAGTTTCTTACCGTTGTATCTATCAAATTCAACCTATAGGTTGTGCTTTAGTAATTAACCTATTGATAGGAGATTCTTTGTGAGCCTTGGAACATATAAAACCTTCATAAGTTTACAGTTGCAAGCCTTGGCTAGTAAGGAAACTTCCCTAACACGCTACGCTTCATAGGATGTGTCATCACCAAGTGAAAATTGCCCATAGTTGTTTATGCCCTCATTTCTCCTCAACGATTTATAAGGACGGTGATGTAGATATTGTTATTGCAGCTACTTTAGTCATTAGATGTAGTAATTCAACAAGATGACATCACTTTTATATGTGATTTAAAGAAACCATTTTTACCAATTGTTTTTTTTTATACTACAGGGGTGTCCCCGTGCCCTAGCCCAACGGCCCAACAACCCTTATCTTGGGTACTTGAGGCGAGCTAGGGCGAGACTAGTCCCCTACGGGTGAGATCCCCCGCTTGCAAGAAGTCCCACCTCTTAAACCCAGGAGCGGAGTCAAACCCGAGACCAATGGGGAGCAAACCCACTGCCCAAGCCAACTCTACTACCTGTTCAGGCTCATTTTTACCAATTGTTGCAAGATGGCTTAGAAAATTTTAAAAAATATATACTTTGCTCAATTGCTAATAAATAAAAAATATAATTTTTACCCTTATTATTTTTATAATGCTATTTTGCACTTGTAATTTTGAACTTCTAGATGTATCGGAATCTAGACTCGATAACACTTCCAAACTGTTGCATTGATTAGGTTTTTTTTTGAATGAGGGATGTTAAAAAAAGAAATTTGCACCTTAATTTCAGATTTTTATCACGCTGCTGTAAATTGGGGAGCAAGAGCCAGGCAGAGTTGTGAGACTCGACTGAGAGAATGGCACGCCTAAAAAATTATGTGACATAAATATACATTTCTAAGAAGACTTCATGTATGAGTTGTCTTGAACTTGCCAGAGATATGATGCCAATTGTCACAGATATTGGTGCTGAAGAGCCAAATTTATCCTCATCTGTCATCAACAAAATTCACATCAACATATTGCATAGCATTCCTTTGTTGGAATCAAACACTGGCTGCATCAAATGATTTTCTTCACGCGTTGGCTGTATTAAATTATTTAGTCTTCCTTTCATGGCACAATTATTGCATCTACCTTTGTATTCATCCTCTTTGCTACTATATTACAAATATATGTAAGACATCAGGGCACAATCGCTGCAAATGATTATTGAGAAGACATAGCAATATATACAGTGAATAGTTAAAAGACTATTCAGAACTGACTAACTCCCTTACAAGCAACTTCCATTGTCTTATCATAATGTTGTAATATTTATTCCAACAATAGCGTCATGATAGACAACCCATACATTCTAGGAGTTTATTTTATTGGAAGTACCGAATCCCAATCCTTGCTAAGAAATAAGAAATCCAGACAAAAATAGTGATAGTACATTTACCCCTGTAATCTAGAAGTCTTGTTTGTAGAGTATCTTAAGTGAAGTGTGTAAGTGTAATTTAGCTAATAATATCTATTTTGCATTAGTAATTTAGGGTTGACATATGTTTCTTGATTTATGAGGTGGCATAAATCTAGAAGTAGTTCTCCGCCCACAAGATTTTTCCTCTTAATGCTCAATCAGATGTAATCCGAAGCCCAAGAATACCATGTACTCTTGAGGTAATCTTCATAAGAATGTTTCTTTTGGCATTTCTGTTATAAAAAAGTTCAAAGAAAGCTGACTTCAAGAAAAAATTAAATACATTTGCAAATTAATTAAATTACTCATCTTTATTTTTATTTCAAAAAATTGGGACCACAAAGTGGATAGGTGACTGTTCACAGCAGAGAGCTCATTGATTAGAAACAGGGAAACGTGACACAAATAACTATAGCTATCTTTGTCAAATGTTCATTTCCTTTTTAATTAACTTTTTTATCTGGAGGTTGATGGCAAGATACTTGAGCATGTTTGTAAGGTCATTGTCCTTTCACAATAGATGACAGCTCCACGTACTTGTTGGTTGTATGTTAGTGAAGAGGGAAACATCATTTTTTTCTCTTGGTTAGAGCAACAATAGTGGACGCCATCAGTTTGGAATCAATTGGTTTTGTAAGGTATGCATCCATACCCACCTCTAAGCATTTTGCTTCATCCGAAGACATAGCATGAGCAGTCAATGCAACTATAGGTATGTGGCGACCAGTTCCTTCCTCTGCTATTCGAATGACTTTTGTTGCCTCATAACCATCCATTTTGGGCATCTGCAAATGGACATGTATTAAAAAGTCAAACGCCTAAAAGTCAAGAGTTTCAACTGCAATACTTTAGAATGCTGAATACATTTATGAGTCTACTTAGGAGAGATAGAAGCAAGGGATCATTTTGAAACAATTAAGAATATCGGAGTGAAGATACCAAATGTACACAGCTAGCTTCAGACTTAAAATGCTTTACTTTCATAATTTTCATTAGTTTCTCTTGGTAGATATTTCAAAGCCATCTTATTGATGGCCTTGTTCAAGGAATTGGATTTGTTAAATTGAGATGGAACTTCATGTCACTGTACTCTTCTTCCTCCACAAAGTAAGATTTAAAATTACCTTTGAAGGATCTCAGAACAAATTGCATAAATTGACTTTCATAGCTTTTTGGGCTGAACCATATGATATTGGAGATTCTAGCTCCTCTTACTGGAAGGAAAAGTGCAGGTCTATAGAGAATCGTTAGTTTTTAATATATTGTTTCTTTTGTGATATATGACTCAGTTTTCTTTCCAAAAGAGACATTGTGGTTATGTTATTGGCATCACTTTCCTGCATAATAGAAGTCACGGTGATTTTATTGTTACTAATGATAACTTAGCAAAACATTCCTCATTCCCCTATGTTGCAATTTTGTCAAGGTCACTAAAAATTTTAAGAAGTGGGGATGCATTCTCAGTGCATTGGGGAATTGTACTAATATTAGATTTGAAAAGAAAAATTTCATGATTCAAGGTACTGGCCTTTGAGTATATCTTGTCAATGTATAGCAATTAGTATGAATTTGCTTCATGCTAGGGCATCGATCATAACTGATATCTGTTAATTTGGAAAAGAGTCAAAACAGAGAAAAAGGAATGTGCTTAATCTTTAAAGCTAGGAAAAGAATCATCTCTCTTTCAAAGATTTTTCGTTTGGTTGGCAGAATATATAGTTACATCTAAGAGTTCAAATTTCAGATTATCTTTGAAAACATTTTTGTGCACTATTCATTTTATTTAAACAACTTTCAATTTAACAATAATCTTCAGCTCCAATGTCAGAGTAAATGGCAATCTTAAAGGTCAGATTTGCTATCAACATAATTATAAATATTTATTAGCTTTTGCATAGATGTGTCCCTTGAAATGTATCTATCCCTTCAGCGTCTATATATGATGCCCTCCTTGTATTATAAACATCTCACATCTGTATGCTCTTATTATATATCATTATTCATTACCAATATACACATTTTATAATCCTCTGTTTCTCCATGCTAAAATTTCACATCTACTCTGCTCCAAAAAAGCAAAACAGCCAAATGCAAATCAATAATTCTGACTATATCCTTGGGATTGAACCTTCCACATAAAAAACTAGATGGTATGAAAGCATTAAGTTCTAATCCATACACCCACACATCTTGGTGGTGCCAAACGATAGAAGAAAATAAAACCCTCACTTGAATGTTCTAGAGTAAACACAGGAAATATCTATCGACATCTTGATTTATTTAGTCAAAATGGAATTAAAAATGATGGTCATCTTGAACAGAAACAGATAACTCAACAAAGTAGAGCTCTACATTTATTCATGGATTGGATAGGATACTGGGAAAAAAGTATCTCACTTTGGAATGGCAACAAATAATTTGAGGGTGATCCCAAGAGTATAAAAGCCATAGAAAACAACTTTCCTAGTCTTTGGAAAAAAAATATAAAGACATTGCTAAATAGAAAAAGCTATCTGAAACCAACAGGATAAAAGAACGAACAAGACAAACTTCAGAAGCACTACTATAATATATAAAATTGCAATGCAACTGATGTGTGAAGATAAATTCATAATACTCAAGGTGAGGTTCATATTAATTACCATCAGAATTTAGATAGGCATTGAAACTTTTGAAGCAAATGTATGGTCATGATGCTTCAAATCCCTTTAGCCACTAATCTAAATAAGTTCAAGATGAACTTGGGATGTAAAGAGAAAACCACCACCTTTCAGAAAATAATAGCAGCACTGGGAATTAGTCATAGTTAATGCTGGAATTGTGATGCCTTAAAGATTTTGTGATGAGTAAATATTGTAAGTTGCAATTTGAGAGTGAAAACAAGGCTTGCATTTTATGTCTTATTAAAGAGGCTACTACATCTTTGACTATATAAAGTACTACTTGTATGTTTTGATCTAATTTTAACTATGACAATGGGTATATGTCCAGGTGCCTGGTCAAACCCAAACCAGTTCAGTCTGAGTTCAGATCCCAGGCCAGGTGCAGCTAGGACATGTCCTAGACTTGTGCATTCAGCCCAAGTACATCTTAGATGTACACAAGGTGAATGCACATGCTTGATTACATGTCCTCAGCATACCCAAGACAAACCTAGGCACATTTTGATTAAAAAGTACATTTAAAGAAAAACCAGATTTAAAAGTAATAGATTTTAAAACAGCCAAAAAATGCATAAGAAACTTATCTAAACCTATAGCTAACCCTTTAAAGTGATTTTTATATCACTAACAAAACACAAACACAACACTTATTCCTACCTCTCATTCCTCACTCACACGAAATTCCTTTTCTCATTGCTTAGGGTTGCTATATTTTTGAGTGTTCAAGCATTTGAAGGCACTATTTTTAGGCCTTGAGGAGTGTTGGATAGGTACTATAGAGATCATAATACTTGTATCAAAGGGAAGCATCATTCAAGGTAACTTATTTTCAGTTTTTGTAATTTAAAATAAAATAAAAATTCCAAGCTCATTTAGATTCATTTTCCAAAAGTGATTTATTGTTGTTTTTCAATTTGTTATAAATTTCTTAAACATAGCCTATGATTAAATAATTGGGGTTTTTCTTACTTTTTATAGTTTAACAAGTAATGGTTGTCTAGTTGCATTATTGTATTCTTTGGATTTTCCTTATATTTGTTTATTTTAAAACCTGTAGGTATGGGAATAGTTTACAATGGCTCATAGGTCTAGTTTAGTGCCCAAGGCTTGATTAGGGCCTTCAAATTTGACCAATCATCACCTTTTGGTAACATGTTATGAAATATTCTGAGCCAATTTTTTTTTTGATTTTGAATGTGATTACAAACAACATGCACCCGTTAGGGTTAGCAAATAACTAAACAATGCAGAATTCAACTCTAACCAAGGATGTACACCAGGATCCCGAGATGGGCAAGGTGTTAGCATGTGGTCAGAGGATCTCGATGCAATGCACAAACTGAAATAACCCTAACCAAGGATGCGCCAGATGACGGCGTGCATATGGTCAGAGGATCCCTATCAATTACAATGCAGAAAGTAAAACACCAAATATGTGTTACTCAATCCAGAATGGAAATGAGGCGACCATATGGTGGAGATATTGAGAACTACAATGCAACTCAAAGTAAACAAGCGGCAAGCCAGCCTCTTCCACTTATTCAGTGGGCATTACAAAGTAGGAAGAACAAGATTAAGAGAAATGCTGACAGTACTACTGTTCAGCTTACAATGAAATGTAGAATGCCTGCAAGATCACGGATTAGAACTCTTTAAATTGTTGCAACATTAAATGTGTCTTCCATAATAGCTATTAAGACTTCCCAACACCAACCCAACTCAAATGACAGCCTATATGCAAACTGATATGACTGATCAGCAACATGAATAACAGAACCAGCACTACAGAACCCTATCAAATTGCTCATAGCTCACTCATTTCTGACCCTATTGACCTGAAATCAAATGTAGAGCACCACTAGAAGGATGGCGACCAAGCTTGGACAGAAAAACCCCCACAAAAATCCCTTAATAATTTCTGACACAAATCCCAAGGAAAACAGAATGGTACGGTTGCAAGGAGGGGCGACTTTGCTCTAAAAAATAAAAGACTTCATCATAAATTCCCAAACTTCTCATAAAGGGGCGCCCTCAACTAGCAAATGCATGGGTAGACTACCCAGAACCAGAATAAAATCACACAAAGACTTATGATGTAAAACTCCAATCTGCAACACAAACCAGCAACTCCAGATTTTTTGATTATTTTGCAAATATAAGGATTACAATGAAGAAACAACTATAAAGCAAACTCACTACAAAATCACTCAAAAGCAAGCAAACCTCTCCACTAGGTGCTATCTCTCAAGCACGAAGTTGAGCCAAGCTAGGAGGCATTCATTCCTTGAAGCAGTCCAACACCATTTCGGCAGCATAACATTACTCAAGATATTAGATAATCCAAATGAAGACCCAAGACCTCCTTTTATAACTTTGTGAAGACTCTCCAGAAGCTTCTAGAAACCCTAACTTTTCAAATTTGAAATAACTCCTTTTCCTCAAGATAAATTTGACTTTAATTTAAAATAAACTCCTCCACAAGATGGCGTCCAATTTCAAGCATTTGTTTTGAACCTTTAGAAAATATAGAAATATCTCCATGAGGCACCACCCCTCAAAGTCCCCCTTTTAAGAACAACTTAAAGTTGTTTCACTAGGCCAAGGGGTCACAATATTAAAATATAACTTTAAAATATAACATTTTAAAATCAACTAGACTTATCTCACCAAAAATGCTTCCCAAGGTCGAGATTGATCAAACCAACTGGAATGACTGAAGATGAGAGCCAACCGTGCCGAAGCCAACAGGACCACTGCCAAAAATGGAATTTACTAAAAATAGTAAATTCATGAAGGTGCTCGGAATGCCAAGAAAATCACATCACCGCAAAGCTCACGGAAAACCCAGAAGGAAACCACAGTTCAATCACCAATTCACGAGCAAATAGCAACCTCCAACCATGAAACCCTTATTTCACCCCCGAGTAGCCTACGGGTCTCCAGAATAGGCCAACGGTCAACAGAAAAGGTCATGCTCGAGAAGGGGACATTACATGTCACAAGGATTGATTAGCTTAATGGAGGTGGGGGTTATATTTGGCATTGTAATGAGTGCCAATATGGATATAAGATCTTATACAATTGAGTGAAAGCTCACTTGTGTGCCATTGGCAAACAAAGAATTCAAGCTTGTGGTAGGCCAAACAAACATGGGTTGCCAAAGGGGCAAATTCTTGCTTATATTGAAAAGCAAAAGAAAGTAGTTAGTGAAGAAAGGATCTCCCAAGCTATCTACAAGACAATCCTCCACTTCTCCAATAGAGGCTGCCACACATCCTTTTATTGTGATGCTATCTTCTCAAGAGAACAATAGCTTCACCCTTTCTTGCAAAAGAACCGAGGATGCAGGCCTAGTAGAAAGAGCATTTCAAATTGAGGCAAGGGATATTGTAGATGAGTGCATTGTGCATTGCATTTATGTCGATGGGATTCCTTTCAACCTAGTCAAATCACCATGTTGGGTAATGTCCCTTTTGTAATGTATTTCAATGTTTTTGGAAACTCCAACTTTCTTGGAGACCACCAACTTTATCGGGAGGGTGTTTTTCTTCGAGCCAAGATGAATATAATGGTACTTTCTGTGTGTGCAGATTCAACATTCTGAGAGCACTACACATTTCTAAAAAGTCCATTATTTTGGGAGATTGCCAATTTTCAAATAGACTGATCTTATGCACTTAAGGTATTGGTGGTGTGGTTAGAATTCATATTTGGGCTATTTTAATATTTTCCATAACTGTGGTGGTTGTGCAAAAAATAATTATATTATTAAATACTTAAATATTTAAGCTGTTAGAAAGTGGAAAAAAAATAGAAAGTTATATTTAATTATTTAAAAAGGTAATTAATTAAGTTGGAGGGAAAAGGTGAATATTTAATGAAAAATAATTTTAGTTACTTTTACGGTTGAATGGAAAAAGAATAGAAATCAATTATTGGGAGAAGAGATTTGATTAGATTATTTATCAATTTCTAGAAACCCTTGTTTGTAGAGCTTTGGTTCAGCTTTTACCTTGAGGAAGAAAACCCTCTCGGATTATTCAGGAATTGAAGACAGAAACCTTCTAGCTCCCATTGTTGGCTTCACATAGAGGTCAAATTGGTACTCACAATTCATTACAGGCTATTATAGGCTTTAGCTACAGTTTACAAAAATTATTATGTAACAATTTATTTTAGGTTTGCTATCAGAATTTATCACTATTTATTTTTCTGGTTAATAAGTTAAAATATAGCTGTACACTTCTCCTATATCTATTGTAACATTACTGAGGGGCATGGGAGTATTAGGTAAAAAGATCTCATGATTTATGGGGAATTGGTGGGCTAGCTATACCATCAAATAACATGTATAATCTCCCAAAAAGGTATCACCACTTCAATAGCTCCAAGGAAAACTAAATTGCAGTTTTCTAATTGGGTCATGGAACCTCATGAACTTGGCTGCTAGCTTTTAAAGGGAGAATGAAACTAAATTAAAAGAGTTGTTTGATTTTTGGATGGTCGTGGGACCCTATAGAAACAACCGCCACCTCTATATTCTTAAATCTTAAGGAATCCTCCAAAAGTGGTCATAGCTATTAGGAAAAGCGGAACACAACAAATTAGAAAGGTTAATACAACTTGTAAGGAGGAATTGTGGGAGAAAGCTAACCGCAGCCAGCTAGCATTTGAAAATGACAAAGAAAGGTATTCATTTTTTTTGGAAGATAATGTGGAGGGGTTAAAGTAGGTTTTGGAGACTTTAAAAGTTTTGATTGTGTAATTTGAAGTAGCGCACCACTTAGATTACAACTGCCCCAACCAAAGCCAGCTTCACATACCAAGTTTTTTTTATGTTATTTAAATTTCAATAAGTATTACTTGAATAGTGATTGCCAATAATATTTGTGAATATTTAATTCACTGTTATGAGTATCATTTTGGTTGTATAAAAAATTCAATCAACATTATTATTTAAATTTTGCAACTGAGAAAACACAAAAAAAGTCAAAATAGTTGGAAAATAAAAAATATATTTTAGTGGAAATTGCCAGAAACTTTGAAAAGGTACATTTCAGTGGTATTAGAGCCATTTTTACTGCCACTAATGGGGAAACATTAAAAGAAAAAGAAATCAGAGTTGACTTCATGCATGACAGTGACAGGGAATTGACATATTACTAGAGGGAAAGGAGAAATGATCTAAATTGGCTGGAAATTATCACAAAGTAGCAAGGTACATGAATTCCCAGAAAAGACAAAAAAAAAAGGGTCATAATAACAAGGATGTAGATGATGTTCAGTTTGAGAGACTTGTTCAGGATTAAGAATATTTAGCTGACATGATGGCATAGTTGATCTCTACTATGCATAATAATAACATATTGAGGTCACACAATGGTGAAGACAATTCTTTAAGGACAAACATTCATCAAAAAACTCAGACGACAGTTGGTTTTTTTGCAAGACCTTTCTAGCCCAACATCATCTATAGGGAAGAAGTGGTTGTTGAGCCAAAGATCCAAACATCCATAGTAGATGACATAGCAAGCAGTTATGAGGATTACAGACTCCTACCAGCTGAAATTAGGGAGGCAATATCACTCACTAATTTTATGGGTTTGAAGAAAAACAAGGGTGGTCAAAGAGCTAAAACAAGGCCAAAAAAATCTAAGGGATCTCCAACTTGCATTGGGGAAATTGACACTTCCTACATATGATGGATCTAATAAGTGTACAACACATTCCTAGATACAAAATTTGGACAACTTTTTGTCATTGAGACCTATGATGGAGGATGAAGCCATCAAATTTGTACCCCTTCACCTCGAAGATGTAGCACATGAGTGGTGATATCACAGGTCGATCACTCAAGGACACAATCATATACGCACATATGCTAAGTTTGTTGATAGGTTGATTAAGAGGTTCGATATAGAGTTGATCTGGAAATTCATTTTTATGAATTAGCTCAACTTAAGCAAACCCACACACTTGAGGCCTTTGCTGTTAATTTTTAGAGGCTTCCATTATAGTTCTAGATGTGTCAAAAAGGAGACTAGTGGTGTTCATGGATGGCTTAATATTACAAACAGTCACAATATCTACTCATCAAAATATCACCATGTCTGAATAATATCCTTCACACCATAACATAGAGTCTAACAAACAACATCATAAAGTCTAAATGAAATCCAAGAAACTGTCCAAAATAAGCAAACTGAAGGGCATCAAAGTATCACAATGTCATCAATTAGCATGAATCTAAACATCATAGTGTCATAACTTCCAATAATCACATAACAAGTTTGTCTATTCATCAAGCAAGCAGTACAATATTTGACAAAGCAACATTCCACATCCAAAAGCGAGTTTAAGAATACCTTTTTGCTTCTACAGGGCTGCAATTCACCAACTCGATCCATACTTAGGTATTCTTGACGCACTAAGAAGCTTCTCAAGATATGATATCTTAGAAGTGACTTCTCAAGTTTCTCAACTTTAGAAGTCACTCCCCAAGATATTAAATCTTGAGTACTGTAGCACCCCTCCGCTTTTGGCCCCTTCGTAATGTGCAAGTGAGTTGTTTATTTGTGATTTGTGAGATCTTGTTGCCCTTTTTGTTGTACCTTTTTGCCATGTGTTGTTATATCAACCTTTGCAATCCATGTTCTTGTACTTTCATTTTGACTTCCAGTAAGTTTATATCATCCTTATGCTTTGATTATTTGGTGAAATATGTTTCTAACTAAAATAATGGGGTAAATCCAAAACATCAAGTGTATCTATTTTGTTCTCATTAATAAATTTTGTGAAATAATTTAATATTTATTAGATTTATTTAATTAAATATGTGCATACGGTGTTTTCAAATTTCATCCCATATCTAGATAACATTCAACCTTATCCAGAAGAGTTTTTTTTGAATATTTATGTAGTAGGCATTTCTATATTCATTATTTGTGACCAATTGTTCTTCTTCATTCAAAATTATTCTCTCACCGATATTGCCTACACAAACCTCATTCTTAGAAGTGAATAAAAGATTTATAGAAGATAAATTTATTACTATGTAGTTGTTTATTTAATAATCAATTAAATAAAAGACAAGTAATATATATATATATATATATATATAATTGATATATAATAAATAAAACATATTAAATTTTCTTTTAGATCTGCACGTACCCTTGCATGTATCCCACACCTGGCTTCAAGGCTTTTCCTCTAGGTTCCCCGTGTCTTGTCTTAGCATCCTCGCTATGTCAAGGAGTTCACGTGTCTTTCAAAGCTATTCAGATTCTGCATGCTCCTCTTCTTGGTACGATGGTATTATTTGGGAAGGGGGCATCGAACTGACGGGGAAAACTGGTCATTGTTCTTCTTCCTTCCGCTTTTGGGTCCACGAGGGCATTTGCCAACAAGGGGGGGCGGGCTGCATCATTTAGCTGCAGCCGCTCCTCCAAACGAGGTCTCGCTGCTTGGTCACCATCTTGATCTGCAGGCTCTTGAAGGAGAAAATATGTGTAGGTACGTTTTGCAATACATCTACCTTGACCTCATCATTTTGTCTTAACAGTATTAGATATTAATATCTAAATGTGGTGATTACTGTGGCATTACGATACTGTATGTTTGCATACAAATTTTGATACACTCCTCAGCCTTGAGGTCATTGCGATCCTTGTTTTAAAGGAAACATTAAAACATGGTGTTGTCGCTTCCTAACTGTTAGGCTACCTTCTCTTTGGGCAGTCTGTAAAGTAGGATTGTGCCTTGTCTTTGCATCTGCTTGAAGATTTATTTAGCCCCATCAATCCTTTTTGTGCATATCTAGCAGTCATTGCATCCCTTGAGATTACATTCTTAGAGGCATTCTGAGAACAGTTCACATGCCTTGTCATAGAGTTCAGATTATGGAGGGTGTATAAATTGAATAGTATCCCTGATACCATTCACAACCTATCCCAGCCCAAGAATGGCAACACATAATCCCGTGGCCTCTGGTTTTCGTTGACTGATGCCTGTAGTAGCAGCCAGTAGTGTCATAATCACCGTTACTATGATAAGATCGTGCAGGATTATAATATGAATGAGATTTCATGAGAAGGCGGTCAGTTGAAACTAGAACTATCTCATTCAACTGTTCCTCGAGTTCCTTTCTTCAAATTTACAAAAGCCTTATTTGCCTGCCCTTGCTGGCATATATATATGGCCTACGGCTTTTAAGCTTTCACAGTTCTCAAGGTGCACTCCTGAACCTTTGCAAATTTGAGGGAGAACTCTTAAGATCTCCTAGCTTCATTTGATCCTGTCTCAGCCGCAGCACTTGAAAATAATAGGAAGTTTAAAGGTTTAGATAACCCCCCCTATATTCTATCGCAGTTGCTGCTCTTGAAAATAAATTGATGTTTAATGACAGTCTTTCACAAAAAAAAAAAATTGTGTGTTTTGTTGTCCTTTGGGGTTCACACGACAGGGCATTACAAGTACCTCTTGGCCCAAGACAAAGCCTTTCAGAAAAGTATGCACTCATAAGATCATTCTTAACCGTGCTAAAACTTACATGTCCTCTTTGTTACATTGTAAAGCAATTGATACATCAAAATGCTAAACTTCCATAAAACACACACATTAACGTTAATTACTCATCATTTCCAGACAAGATGTTCCACTTGTTCATTATTCAATCATTAAATCTCATAGCATATGTAGTAAAAGATCAGGATGTTTACACTTTTATTAGCAACACGATGACACAATTTCCACTTCAAAGGCACCAAATCCTAGATTAATCGTACGTTTCTCTCATACATACACAATAACAGATTCAAAACATAATAGAATATTCATCCAATATACATATAATCTTTATATCAATGTTAATCTACATAAGGAATTAAACTTATCTAGTTACTTCACCCTCGAAAAGAGAACATTCCTCTGGGTCCTTGTCGGAATCCACCTCCATTCTCAGAGAAGAGGAGAGTTGAGCTCGAAGAATCTCCTCCTTAGATACGAAGGGTACGTTTCGTCCACACCCTAACGGCCAATCCCTGACAGCGGACGGTTTCCTACGCTTAAGAATCGGCTTCGATTCCACAATTTCCTTATTCTTCGTTGACTTGAGACAAGTGAGGATTTGGCCCAATGTCTCCTCTCTGGGATCCCCTTCTCGATTAGTTTGAGGATCAGGTTGTTCCTCACGCTTGATCTCGTGGGAACTTTGGGAAGGGGTATCTTGGCATTTGACCCCACGACCTCCACCACATCCTTCCCCATATCCTCGATCTCGTCCACGACCTCTTCCTCTAGGCATTTCCTACACATCATCACCCCCACAACAATTAACTTGAGTTCTATCGTGATCCTTTATCTCTGCATATTCTTTGCTCGATTCTTGGGTATCGACTTAAGATTATCTTGATAGCTTTTGAGACTTGTTATCCAAGTTAACCTGTTATTACACAAAAACTACAGTGGTCACTTAAATGGGCTAGTTGTCTAGATATCAAATATGCATGCGAAATTCCTTTGTGTAAAACTGTACGCTTTCTGTAGAATGAACTCCGTGAAATATATTTTAGCAATAACAGTGTAATATATTGTCAAAGAGATTTCGATGGAAGTGAATACTCTATTTGTAATATTCAGCGAATAGGATTCTTGAATTTTAGAGATATTCTATACATGTCAAGGTTGATATCTTTATAATTATTTTATAGTTGAGTAATTGGTTGTCTTCTTGTTATGAAGTGTAGGGTTTTAAATTGATAACGATGTAGAACACATTGTTGATTGACTATGTTCTTAATCATTTAATAATGGAATTGCTAGATCAATAAGTAATTTAGTTTGAGAGAAATGGTGAAGTGAACCTAGTGGGCAAGCCAAGTGTAAGAGGAAAGCGGAAACGATGTCTTCATGGTGGCATTGTTTGATTGGTGAAAATTAAGGACAAGAAACTTATTGATAGAGTTACCCTCTCCTCGGATGCAACATAAGGAGAAATACTTGTAATGATTAACGTATGAGGTTTTGAACATGATTACTATATATAAATTGAGTAGACTAGTTTAAATAAAGGGTGTGAGTTAATGAGTGATATGTATCGTGGAAACAATGTCTTATACAAGTATCACATGGTTGCATTGTTTATTGTGTGTATGTCCTGGTTGACGCTAGATATGGGATTCGTTTGTGCCTAGTTGATGGGGTTAGTTTCCCTGTGATTAGAAGAGTATAGCTTGGTATTCAAGAATTCTTTGATTGGCTTATTAAAATAATGTTTGTTATTTATTAATGCTCAATATTGTAAATTATTGTAATTTAGTGATAAGATCGTCTCTGATCTTATCTAGAGTTTCGTTTTAGAAACTTCCCGTTTTTGTAAATCTTGTAAACTATTTATTGAGCACATTGCTCATTATTAATACATAAAATATTTTACCAATTACCTGTGTAATATGGTATCAGAGCCAGATTGCTCAAAAGTGAATTTTTAATTCATAAAAAATCGTTTAAGATTTTTCTTGAATTTTTTTTGAATTAAAAATTCTCAAAAATCTTCTCTGCAAATTTGGAAGATTTTTTGGTGAGTAAAAATTTCGAAATTTTTCGTGGCTCTCTTGAAAAAAATAAATTCGAGGGCTTTGTCGTCTAAAAATTTTCATGGCTGTGTAAGGTCAGAAATCTGAGGGTTTCTTGATCGATTTGTTTCCAGTTTGTGATTTGAGGGCTTTTCTTCCTTCCGGGCGCGGATTAATTCCTGCTTGCAATTTTGTGCTCTCTTCTGGACGTGTTTTCTGTGCTGATCGCGCGACCCAGTTTCGTCTTTGTCTGACGTGCACGACCCTGGTTTCAAGGTTCAGAAACATGTCTTCTTTTCAACAGATTTGGCGCAGGTGTTTCCTGTGTAATGAGCTCGGGATCTCCTCCAGATAGATGCGATTATTTGTTTACCCTGTCGACACATTTCTCCTCCTGGGCGTGCGATCAGTGAACCTTCTTTCCTGGCACCTCTATCTCTGTTTCAGATGCCACGGTTCTTCACTTTTGAGCACGATCTTGTCTGAGTTTTTTTGAGATTTTTGGGCTTGGTCTTGTTGTGACCTTTTCACACATCACCCCATTCAAAATGGGGACCCCCTAGTTTTCGCTCCGTTCCTCGTCTTTTGGCTCTGGTTTTGTCTCTCCCTCTCTTTCTGCTGTCTGTCCTTTCCGGGGATGTCTCCGCCATTGAGTTTAAATGTGAGTTTGGCCAAGTCTGAAAAATTAGGGTTTCGAGCTTCCTTGCCAATTTGAGGTCAAATGAAGTGAGTAAATTGAGATTTGAGACTAACATTGTTGTCAGTGTGCCTCTAGCAGGCTCTCAGCAAATTTTCATCAAATTCGGAGTACTTACTATTTTTAGTAAGTGTATAATTCAGGGCATTTCATCAGCACTTTCGAAATTCCGACAATCGCACTGCATTCAGAACACATCAGGCTGCTCGTGCGCAAAATTTGAACTAAAATGGGCAACTTTCTATTTTTAGTAGTCCAGCTTCCGAGACAAATTTCAGGGCTTAGATGAAGAATTTTTCTTTGCATGTCTGGATATTCCTTCTGGGTTTTTCGAGACCTTCGCGATGGTATAACATGCAAAACGAGATGACAACTTTCAGGATTTAGTCTTCCAAGGCTATTCTTAGGGTTTGCATGTTAGGGTTTTCTTTGCATGTTGGCATATTCCTTATGGGTTTTTCGAGAGCTACGCGGTGATGTGACATGCAAATGGAGATGACCACTCAGTAAGGAACTTACTATTTTTAGCAAGTGTGTCCCGGCAGCCGCCTCCCAACCCTTCAGAATCACGAGCCGACCGCAATGCAACAGAAACGAGGACAAACAGAGATCATTTGATATGCATGCAAAGTAAATTAGGGTTTCCAGCTTCGGGGCCTGAAAAGAGGGGTAAAAAGGCAGAATTTTCGAAAACCGGTGTAAACCACTGCGATCAGTATCCTTCAAGCTATCTGCTGGTAAAATTTGAGATCAAACAGAGCACTTACTATTTATAGTAAGTCAGTTTGGAAACAGGCTAAAAATAGCAAACCAGTTGCATGCGCTGATGTCAGCAGTAAGGTCACGTGGTGAGGAGCGCGTCATTCAAATTTCAAATCAATCGGAGCAGTGGAGCTATCAGAAACAAGCAGTTACTATTTATAGTAAATCACCTTCAGAAATGGGCTATTTTTAGCATGCCAACTCAGAATAGCAGTGTCAACAGGTTGATGAAGTCGTGAAGATCCAGCGTTCGAAATTTCAAATCATTCTGAGCTTCAGAGGTGCAAGAATTGAAGGACTTACTATAAATAGCAGTCATAGAGACCCTGGCAGAAGGTTAGAAAAATGTCTAAGTCTGAGTTTCATCCTCCACCCTAGGCCAAATGCGCCTACTTCAGCTGGAGAGCAAGCCAAGCATGGAAATATTCCAAGTGTTCATCCACCTCCAGGGGTAAAATGCGCCCTCAAGGGATGAAGAAGTTTGAAAAAGTTTCTAAGTCATTGTCAAATCCACCTGCCACCTCCAAATGCGCCATCCTTGAGGAGTTGCTAAAAATTTGTCTAAGTGTTAATTTTCATCCTCTATCACATGTGAAATGCGCCCTCATCAAGCTGAAAGTCAAGAAAATGTTTAAGTGTTGGACTTCATCCTTCACATATGGCAAAATGCGCCCAGCTCAAGGCCTCATGTTGAAAAATTTTCTAAGTATAAAAATCCACCTCCTAGGCTAAAATGCGCCCAAGGTAAGAAAGGGTCAAAGAAGTCAATGAATTTCATCCTGCTCCTATAGCAAAATGCGCCCACTTCAAGGAGAGGTGATAAAAGTCAACAAGTCAAAGGCGTTCATCCTTCAAGCATGCCAAAATGCGCCCAAAAGCAGCCATGTGAGGACAAAACAAAGGAAGATGAAAAGTCACTTGTTGGAGGCATTTAAAGTTTTCATCCTCCACCCTATGCTAAATGCGCCCATCCTTCTCAAGGGGTGAAATGTGCCAAGTTTAGAAGAGGTCAAAGGAGTCAACCAATTTCGTCCTCCTCACCCATCTAAATGCGCCCAAATGAGGTCAAGTAGAGACAAAAAACGAGAAGTTGAAGAGTCATCCTCCTTGCATGCCTAAATGCGCCTAAGTTGAAGTTGTAAAAGTGAATGAAGGGTGATAAATGAGGTAAAAGGTGAGTAAAACACTCCTAGGCGTGGTCAAGACAAGGTAAATGCTAGGCGTGGTTGTTATCCCTCTTCAAGTGCTACATGCACCCAAGGTGGTAAGTGTTAGAAAAATTTTCCTAAGGCGTGTGAGGTGAAATAAAATGCTAGGCGTGGTTTTAAATTTTCCTCAAGTGTGCTATGCGCCTAGGGTGGTAAAATGAAATATGAGATGATGTGATGAAATTTTTTTTCCCAAGGCGTTGGAGCTTCAAGAGAAGATATTTTCCCAAGTGTGAAATAAAATACAAGGTGGTAGAAACAAAGTTGCAAGGCGTGGTTTTATTCTCCTTCAAGTGTCATTTGCGCCTAAGGTGGTGAAGTAAAATACAAGGCGTTAAAGATGATGGAAATAAAATATGTTAAGTATGATGTACTTCAAGGGAGATTTTCTAAGTAAGTTGATAATTTTTCTCACAGGCAAGGTGATCAAAGTTGAATAGAATTTTCCAAGGCGAAATTTTCAAAAGTTTTCAAGATGATTTAAAAATTTTCTAAGGCAAAGTATTTTCTTCCTTAGGAAAATACGCCTAGACTTGGAGGTGGTGAAATTTCTCAAAACGTGAGCAAAATTGCCTGAGGTGGAGTTAGAGAATGCCGACACAGGGTTGATAAAAATTTCTCAAGTCAGAGCAACAGGATTTTCACAGATATGAAGAACGGGATTAAATTTGTTAAAAAATTATTTTTAAAGGTTCAAAATTCAAGAAAATCAAATGAACCCGTTCATTGTACACCCATGAGTTCGACGCATCCTGAAGAAAATTTTCTTCTGGGTATTGAAGATTATCGATAAGGGGTGGATTTTAAGGTCTTCCATAGCTTGCCAAGGATTCCGAGGTGAAGATTTTTGATGGGCACTAGGTTGATGAATTTCCTAAGGGAAATTTGGAAAAATTTCTAAGACAAGGAATAAAACGTGTTTTCAGGATGAAATTTGCCTTGGTGGATGAATTTGAAGGCGATCGCCTAGATGATTTTTGATCAAATTCCTGATGAAAGGATTTTTTTCTTGAGCCTGAGTTAGATGAAATATCAAAGTGAAGTATGCCCGGGCAGAATACAAGATGGGTTGGAAATTTGGCTAAGGCATGAAGAATTTGAATGTGAAGCTGGCTAGTGAAGACGATAAACCTTGGAGATCAAAACATGAAAATCCTGGTAAGTAAAGTGAATTTATATTACGAAGTGTTCTAATGCTTTTCTCCTTGCTTGTTTTGCAGGAGGAACGTCGAGACTTAAAGTGATGAAGAAAGTAATCCAAGATGACATTCAACTTCGAAGGAAGAAAAGTTGCAAGAAAATGGCTAAATGTTGAAACTTAGTATAACTCAAGTGATAAAGAGTGGAAGTTCGAGCAAGGTTGAAGAACAACGTCAAGAAAGAAGATCGAGAACAGTATGAACGCGTTTCAAAGATGGAATCTTCTAGAAGGATGATGGTGGACATTATGGCTCATTTATTACCCCACTCCTCTTGGTGGCGGTTTTTAGGGCGAATCTTGTTTAGGGCTGAGGTGGCACAATCTGGGCCATCCAGCCGATTGTAATCTGAGCCGTCCGTTGGACTTGGCCAACTATAAAAGGGGGAGTCCCCCTCATTTGTACATCATTAGAAATTAGAATTAGATCAGAGTTAGGATAGCAGAGGAGTAGAGAGAAATTGATAGAGTAGAAAGTAAAGCAATTTAGATTGAAAAGGAAGGAAAGTCTTCCCTTTGGATACTTTGTAAGAAGTTGTCATGTATGTTTTCATAATAAAAGAATTTTCATTGATGGTGATTTCTTCTTTGTTATGAGTAGTTGTTGAGGCTTCTTCGTCCTTCCAATTCACGTAGCATCTTGAAGTAGCTTAAAGTAAAGTAGATTTCATTTCATGCAAGTACTTAGTAATTGTGGCATGTGGTGCTCGATTTGAACAAGACTTCGCTTGTCCATACCACTAGTGGGCTCGTGACGGTGGGTTCACCTTGCGTGGTCAACTGGAACTTTGTGAAACTTAATTTAGATTATGATTTATCGCGTTGGCATGTGTAGAAACCCCTGTTTCCCCCTAACACTGAATCTGTCTGTAGTTTTGAGTTTTTCTGACGTTTTTAGGTTTTTTGCATTTTTTTTGTGTTTTTGATGCAATAATGAAAAGGTACGATTTTGATAATAAATGGAAATAAATTCACTAAAAATCAAATAGCTCTGGAAATGCAACAATATCAATGCCAGTATCCTTTATTCAACTTCTCTATCGATTACAATGAAACCCAGATGCATGCAATGTATAAAACGAAGAATTTTCAAGATTTAAAAACCTGGTATTTGCTGCAACTGCAGGTACAGAAATGTACGGCTGCAATTAATGAGTCCCTTTTCCTTCAGTTTGAAGATGCCAGATGATGCTCCAATGATATGCGCCACTGCTGGGAATGATAGAAAGCCAATAAGGAAGGCGTCTCCCCCTTTGTGCAAAAAGACGGCTCCAGACAAGAGGTACGGCCTGACAGATCTGTACGGCCTGTCAGAAATCAGCCACTAGAAAGTACGGCCTTCACAAATACTGATATCCAAGTCTCTGAAATGGTGCGTCCCAGTTGATAGATGAACTCTGAATGCAAACAACTGATAATAACTGAAGATATAAATTCTTCTGAAGCTCTGTAGTTTCCTCTGAATAAGAAAACCTCTTTAGGCAATAAATCAAGTGATATTGCACACTCTCTGAATTGCTTTCCGCTGGAGATGGCTCGTTCTCCAAGGAATCGAACGCGAAACCCTAAAGTCTCAGGCTCAGACCAAAATTGATCAGTTTCAAACTCAATAATCTCATAATGCCCAATTTCCAATGCAAAACCCTTTATCTTTCTCAAAAGTGCGATTTCCACCATAATAGGGTTTCATTAAAATATTCATGTTTTAATATTTTAATATTTCAATAGTCCTCAGCTGAATATTTTAAATTAAATCAAATGTCAAACTGGCCCCCTTTTAATGATGGCGCACCCCTCAAGGCAATCACTTAAGTTATAATTAAAAATTATAACTTTATATTATAAACGTTAATTAATTAATATTTAATCAATACGATCAAATATTAATATCTTCCTCGTTTCTAACCCGATGACTGATCCGTCTGATGCTGACGAACTCTGAAGTGATTCCTGATGCCGCCACAGCCATACTGCTAAAAATAGC